>VXBN01012572.1:856905-867449 GCA_013397395.1 Sinosuthora webbiana
TTTTTTTTTTTTTTTTTCCCCCCCCCAGGTAAATTTCAGAACTAATGAAGAATTAATTAATGTTTTCTGGTGAGCTCCAGCATCTCACATTCCTCAGGCTGGTTTGGACACAGTGTTCCAACAGGGGCTCAGAGGTGCCAGAAAGTGCCTTGTATCCTGCATTCCCTCAGGACTCTGCTGGGGAAAAGGGATTTCTGCCTTTCTAAAGTGGGGCTGGTCCTTTAAAACATCTGGTTTCAGCAAGGCCCCTTCTGGGAACGCTCTGCTGTGGGTCAGTTGTAGTCATTGGAGCGAGTTGGTGGCCCAGAAGGGAAAACTAGCTGGGAATTCACTTGGAGTGAATGAAATTCACTGAATTCCCAGCTAATCTCACCATTTCTAGTGGTGAGAACCAACCCAGTGTGGGCTGGAAGGTGTCTGGGTTTCTCATGACTTTGTGCAGAGATGTCACACAGGGCTGTGTCTCTGCTCTGATCCCTGGAGTCACCATCAGGTTTTGGGGAGGGGGATGGGGTGTTGAACTTATTCCTGCTGACCCCAGCCATGATTTCCTTGTTCCTTGGTGAAGAAACAGGGATGTGGAGTGGAGGGGGAAAAGCAGAAAGTGCTCAGAGCAAAGGAAGTGTCCAAGGGCAGGTTGGACAGGGCTTGGAGCAGCCTGGTCTGTGGAAGGTCTCCCTGCAGGGGGTGGAATGGGATGAGCTTTAAGGTCTCTTCCAACCCAAACCATTCTATGATATGATCCCATAATGTTCCCCTCTCCCCTCAATCAGCAGACAAAGAAAAGTGTTTTATCCTGAGCTTGATCTCACAGCCACAGAATGGTTTGGGCTGGAAGGGCCCCCAAAGCCCATCTCATTCCAACACCCTGCCATGGACAAGGACACCTTCCATTAGACCAAATTGCTCCAAGCCCTGTCCAACCTGCCCCTGGACACTTCCAGGGATCTAGGGGCACTCACAGCTTCTCTGTGCAACCTGTGCCAGGTCCTCTCTCATCAATCCCGGGTTTTTCCCTCGGGAGGCCTCCAAGAGGCTCCAGAGTCTTGTGTGAGATGCAGTTTGGTTGGAAAGCCCCGGAGCAGCCAGCCCTGCCAGCCCATGTGTGCTCACACCCGCCGTGGAATGAGGAAATTTTTGGTGTGGATTTCTCAGCACACAGACCCAAATCGATGGAATAAATAAGGAAATGGGTCCCTGAGTGGGGCTCTGGGGCCCCAAATGTGCTGAGCAGCTCAGCAAACACGGCCTGACCCGAGGGCTGGGCAGGCAAACCCCACACCCCAGCACAGCCCTTCCACTCACATCCAGCTCTAATCCTGAGGATTTAATGAGTGAAACAAGAAAGGGCAAATATTTACACTGAGGAGCTCAAGTGGGCAAATAAACCAGGCTTTTACAAGGGAAGCAAACACAGCACAGGCTGGGATTCAAAGGGAAGTTTGTGGCTGGGTCTGGCTCTCCAAAGCTGCTTTTTTCCTTTCACAAACTGCTCCTTGTCAAGGCATCAGAGGCAGGGACACTGAATTTAGTCTGTGCAAACACACGTGGTACTGGGATGGAGAAAAAAAACAAACGGGTTCTCCTTAGGTCTGCAGGCACATGAGGTTAATTTTTGCCTCTTTCACAAGCAGGGAGCGACTTCCCTGTCCTCACACTGCCGAAGCTGCAATTCCAGCACACAGAACCCACCTCCCCAGGAGCCCTTGGAGACAAACAGCTGCAGCTGAAGGGCTGGAATCCCTGCAAAGCCTCGAGTAAACACAGCAGTGACCTGTTTGTGGGCTCACCTGGAGGAAAAGAGGGTTGTGGTGTGGGGGCTGAGGCTGCTGCAGCTGCACAGAGGGACCTGTGCTGCTCCTGGGGCTGCAGCAGGTTCCCTGTCTGCAGCAAAACCTTCCCAGCTGTGGCCTGGAAGACTGTGGGATAAATCCCATTGCCTCCTGCTCCTGGCATGAGGCACATGCTCTGGTAACTTGGATCTCAGAGGAGTCTCCATCAGGCTGGGGATGGGCTCCAGCAGGGCCACAGCTCCCCTGGCAGCCTGGAGAGCCACCCTGCTGCACGCAGGGACTGCCTGAGGCACCAGCCTGCTCCTGGGGAGTCCCTGCAGCCCCACAGGCCCCTGCCCCATCAGTGCTGTGCCTCTAGATCTGCTTTTTGGGGTGCCACCCCCAGGCCCTCCCTGCAGCACCGTGGCTGCCCTGGGGTTTGGGGCCACACCTGGCCATGGGGACTGAGGGGGGTGCCAGGTTTGCCCTCGTGTAGAGATTTGGGGGTCTCAAATCCCATCCCTGCAACCCTTAGGGCAGTGAGGAACCTCTCCTGCCCTGCAGGAACAGAGTGGAGGGGAACCTGGGGAAGTGCAGAGTGCCCAGGCGATGCTTGGGGTCAGATTTTGGGGTCGAGCCCCAGGTAAGCAACAATGAGACAAGGAGCTGGTTTTAGGGTCTCTCCAGCTTTCCCAGGGCAGCCCCTGGTGTGCCTGGCCGGGAGTGGGAGCCATCGATTACCGGGCATCACCAGCTCATTTAAACAGACGGGGCTTTTAGGAGTGAATTAGGGCGGGTGTGCGGCCAGCAAAGCATGAGCAATGCCTCTGATCCCCCGGGCTAATCCCAGCAATAATGCATATTTACTGACAGGGCTCTCTGCAGCAAGGAGCAACTCCCATTAATCCCATTTATCCACTTATCTGGGGAGCAGATATCAGGGCAAACGACTCTGAGCTGAGTCCACGGCCATAAGGCCATAAATCAGCATTTTTTCCCTAAGAGCCAGCGGAAGGACAGGCCTGGCACAGCAGCTGCACACCTGGAGGAGAAATCACTCAATTCCGAGCTGAGAGGACACAGCAGACCTTGCACTGGGTTTCAGTCAGGTTACTTCTTCCTCTGCCATTCCAGCACCAGGCTCTGAGTTAAAAATATTAACTTTGCCGTGCTTTAGCAGAGGGCCACACTCCATCCCCACAGCTTCTAGGAAATGACTGTAAATTCCTATTACTGCTCATGATCCCTCACAATCAAACCACTTCTCATTCTCCTCCCTGAGCTGAACGACTTCAGTGCTTGTGGTGCCTCTCTTGTTCTGGTTAATTATTTCTTTTCTCACTTCCAAGAATGAATAGAAAGGCAGCAAGTGGGTGGGAAAAAAAAAGACAAATAATTTTAAAACCTCACAAAAACTTGTTGTGGTTGAAAGATATTTACTTCCTTTGCATGAAAGGTGACTTTAAATTTCAGTAGAGAAAAGTGATTTCTGCTCGTAATTAAATCCTTAGATTGAGTCTGCATCCAAGTTTGTGTACCATAAACAGGAAGGCAATTAATGAAATTAATGATTGGCATCAATGCAAGGGTTGGGACTCGAGAGTTTTTAAGGTTCCTTCCAACCCAAACCTTTCCTTGATCCCTGCTATTTGTCTCCTTCTCCTTGCAAGTCCACCTGGGAGAAGAACAGTGTGTTCCGAGGAGGAGGAACCTGTTTGGGTCAAAAAAACGCCTTTTTTAGGAACATGGATTTGCAGTCCCAGCCCGCTGCTGCTCCGTATCTGCAGTTCCCATCATATATTGGAAGCTTCATTAAGGAGAGATGGGAAAGGCAGAGCCAGGCTGGGGGATGCAATAAAAAGCCTCTCTCTTATTTCAGCGAGGTGAGAAGCACCTCGATGGATTGGTTTCCATTAGAAGGAGAGAAAACAATCCTTCAGGAATAATCCTTCTCTAATGGTGGTGTGCTGGAGACAGCTGACAGCCTCCTCTGCTCTTCCATTCCGGCACCAGCTCCCTCTGGAGGAGGAGTCAGATTTTTGTTGTGAACGTGGACAAGGGACACAAATGTCGGGGTGAGTTCAGAGCTGTCCCTCCCAAGCTGTGCCCTGGGTGCTCTTTGCTCAAAAATCCGTGTACAGCTCACTCCCAGCTGTTATTCACAGCCACATTTATCCTCCTCTCCCGAGTTTTCCCTTCCTCTGGCATTGCAGTGCTGCCTGGGGATGGAGAGCCCAGGTTTGCTGGGAGCTCTCCGGCAGTTTTTGAGCTCTTAAACCCAAATCAGGAGAGCATTTACCGGGCTGCATTTCACTCTGAACTGCGTTCCCGGGTCGTGTTCTCACATTGGGATCTCCTTGACGTTCCCAAAGTGCCAGAGGTGCCAGATGTGCAACGGGAATGCTTCTGCTAATGCTGCAGCTTCCCTCCAGGGTGCTCCTTGGGCTCCTGGAGCGGGATGTGCCAGCCCACGTGGCAGCTCTGGGAAGGTGCATTCCAAAATGCTGGGAAGAGGTGCAGCTCCAGGTCCTGGAGCACAGGAAAAGCTGCAGAAGGATGACAAAAGCCTTTCCCCAGCTGCAGAGGGAGGATTGGAGCAGCTTTGTGGGGAACACTGAACCAGGGGGGATGTCACTGCACCTTACTCTGATCTCCCAGCTCAATCTCCCTGCCAGGACCAAAAGGATTTTGGGGGTAGAATTCACTGGTGTGGGAAGAGAACTCCTGGACTGGGCAGTGTGGGTCCCCTGGAAGAGCTTCCATCACCTCTTGCTGAAGGAGGCTGGCTGTTATGCAGGATACACTATACACATGATGTATTTTATACATTATTTATATGTTTTTATAAAGAAGTGGCAGTGGGTGAGGGAGGTGATTCTCCCCCTCTGCTCTGCTCTGGTGGGGCCCAACCTGCAGAGCTGCCCCAGCCCTGGGGCCAACAGCAGAAGGACGTGGAGCTGCTGGAGAGTCCAGAGGAAGCCAGAGAAATGCTCCAAGGGCTGGAGCCCCTCTGCTCTGGAGGCAGGCTGGGACAGCTGAGCGGGTTCACCTGGAGAAGGGAAGGATCGAGGGAAACATCACAGACCCTTCCAGTGCATAAAGGAGCTCCAGGAGAGGTGGAGAGGGAATTTGGACAAGGAGTGGAGGGACGGGACAAGGGGGGATGGCTTTAAGCTGGAAGAGAGGAGGTTTAGGTGAGATAAAGGGAAGGAATTGTTCCCTGTGAGGGCACCGAGGCCCTGGCACAGGTGCCCAGAGAAGCTCTGGCTGCCCCTGGATCCCTGGAAGTGTCCCAGGCCAGGGTGGCTGTGGTTTTAACCTCATCCCATCTCCTCCTGTGCAGCTTTTCCAGCCCTCTCCCACTGCTCAGCCCTCATGCCTCTGCCCTCTCTCCTCCTTCTCATCCTTCCACTGCACTTTCCCCTTGGGTAGAGCCCAGCTTTGGAGGTTTCAGTTTCAGTCACCAAAAAAAGAGCTACAGGGATGGAGCAACCTGGCTTTTCCAGGAGCTCTTGGCTGGAAATAAGTTTGGATGTGTTTCCAAGGGGCCACCATTGACCTCAGCTGCTCTGTCAAACAGCCAAGGCTTTTCTTTTCCTGGGAGCACAGAAATCCCTCAAGGTGCTGAAATTGCTTAAATGTGAGAGGAGAAAAGAGGAGTTTGAAAAAAGATTTTGGAAAAAGAAGAGTTTTCTTCCTTCCTGTTTGAAGGAAAGCTGAACCCTGTTAGACACCAGCCAAGGAAGTTTCAGCCCCAGGAATTAAAATCTGGAAAATGATAAGCAGGGTTGTGTTTTGATTTAAGGAGATCCTGTCAGGAAACTGTAAATTGAAGCTGGCTTTGCTCTGCCTATTAGAGAACAGCAATAATTGTGTGCCATATATGTGCTCTCACCTGCTTCTTCTCCCTCAGAAAAAGCATTTAAAATCAATTCTTATGAAGAAACATTCCGAAAGGAAGAATGCTGAATTTATTATTATATATTATTCATATAATGACAACACCCAAACTTTTCTCAGCACTGAGCAGAGAGAGAGAAGATAAAGCCTCTGGCCCAAAGAGACTTTGAAATAAATGGAAATAAGGTTTGGATCTGCCTGTGTGTGTGTGTGTGCATGGAAAGTTTTTAAGTATTACTGAAGAAAGTGTGGGGGAAAAATTGAATTATACATCAGCTTCTTCACCACCAGGAAAAAAAAAATGGGCACGTCTCTGCACTCTTGATAACATTTTAATAATTTACAACCTCAAATTTCACCCTGGGAGTGACTTTCAGGAGGAGGGAGGAATCCTGTGGCTGTAAACACAGCTGGAAGGGAATGGAAAATCATGGGATCTTCTGTCCAGGGAAAAGGGATGGCAGGAGGAGAGGGGAAAAACCTTGTGTTGAGTGGGGAGACGGGAATTTTCTCTGGGATTCCCTCCCTGGGGACCTTGGAGGGGACAGTAGTTATGGGGCAGAGCTTTTACACCCTCAGCTTTTACACCCTGCATTCCATGGCAGTGCTTGGAGTCAATCCTCATTCCCATCCTCACGTTCTCCAAATGCACTTGGAGCAACCTGGGCTAGTGGAAGGTGTCCCTCTGGTGGGATGAGGTGGTCTGAAGCTCCCTTCCAAGCCAAACCACCCTGGGATTCTGTGAAAACAGGCAAACTCCTCCCTGCTTTCCCCTGGGGTGCCAAAGCACCGGGATTTCACATCCTCTGGTGAGCTCCACTGTCCTGAGCACAGCAGAAGCACCAACAGCAGCACAGGAACCCTGCCAGGGGTGTCTGTCCAAGCAGCTTTTCCTGCACCCACAAGGTCTGCATGTCCCAAAACTGCTGGTGGGAGCCGCAGCTGGAGGGGA
Source organism: Sinosuthora webbiana (assembly GCA_013397395.1). Taxonomy (NCBI): domain Eukaryota; kingdom Metazoa; phylum Chordata; class Aves; order Passeriformes; family Sylviidae; genus Sinosuthora; species Sinosuthora webbiana. The sequence goes on from VXBN01012572.1 coordinate 863,530, forward strand.
TTGAGTGGCAGGAGTCTGTCTGTCCATCCCACGGCTGGTGCCTGTCCTCCCAATGGCTGCAGCAGGAGGAGGAGGCAGGATCCAGGATTCCTGAGGTGTCCAGGAGGGTTTATGGATGGATATTCAGTGCACATGGAGAGCTGTGCTCCACCTCAGCCCATCCCAGACCTGCCTCACCTCCCCCAGCTCTGTGCTGGGCCACCTGGGCACAGAGCTCGGGATCTGGGCATTCCCAGCTGGAGGAATGGGATCAGTGCCAAGCCCAGGGCTCCCAGGGCGGGCACTGCTGAGGGACTAGCAGCTGGAAGGGCCCAGAAATGTGGGGACCATGGCTTTCCCACACTGCTGGGGAATCGGGAGTCAGCAGGGGGAAAACGGTGCCGAAAGTGTGCCCTGGGCTCCCCCTGGGGCTGCCTGCAGTGCCAGCACCGGGACAGGGACAGCAGCCTCGGGAATCTCTCCGGGATGACTGCTCCCTGATTTTTGCTGCTCCCCAAGCTGCTTTTGTGTGAATTCCTTCGCCCCATGGACGTGCAGGACCTGGATTTCTGTTTGCCAGGGAGTGTTGCTGTGATCAGTGGGAGTGCTGCAGGAAAACCTCTCCCTGTTTCCCACCACCCTCACTGCCTCTGCTCCTGGGTCCTTTCCCCCTTGGGATATTTTGTTGCTCAGGGAGAACTGGGGAGGATTTCCAGCTGCACCAGGGGACCCAGGCAGGGTCTGGGGGATGTGGCAGCAGGGTGTGGACAGCCAGCTGGTGGCACAGCCAGGGGACAGGGACACCAAAATCTCACTGAACTGAGACATTGTCTTGCCTGATCAGCTGCAAGAGGGCGGCCAGATCTCCCTCATCTCCCAGAATCATTCCCTTGGATAGCAGGCAGAGGGTGTTCCTGCTCAGAGAAGGCTTGGCTATATAATCCCTCCTCCAAAAGCCACCTTGGCAGCAGGAGTGGGAAGCTGGGGCCTCCACTCTCCATTAAAATGGAATTTTAAGCATTAATATGGGAAGAGGTCACACTGAAAACTCACTCCCTGTCCTTGGCACCTCCTCCTGCCTGCTCCTGGAGCATCCCTGGAGTGTTTCCAGCACACAGGAGGCTGCTCAGGTCTTTGTCTGGTGAAACCCATTGTCCCACACTTTGTTTTTCCACGGAGGCCATGGAAAAGCTTCCCTTGGGCAAGGTTCCCAGGGCAAGCTGGGCTTTGGGGCTAGCAAAACCCAACAGCCTGGTTAAAAAAAACCAAAACAGGGTGCAAATAATTCATTTGTGACATGTATTACTTTATTAATAACATCCCTCGGGGCGGTGGTGGGTGTCCACACCTTGCTCTGCCCTATGGAAAAGCTCTTGGCTGCATCCATGGGAAGGGGTTTATGGACAGCCTGGGGGTTCCTCCTGCTCATCCCTGCTCCACCCAGCTCGGGATGTCCAGGGCCCGGGCTCTGGAGGCCACTAGATGTCAGGGTTACTCCGTGCAGCCCTGACACCCGCCAGATGTGGCACAGCTGGCTTGACCCGGAGGTCCCCTGTGTGTCCCCCAGGGCAGGCCAGGGCCAAGCACAGCCTGGGTCACACCAGGAATAGAGGAAAAGCCAGGAGGAAGCAGGGTGAAGACTGTTCACTGTCTCCCTCTGGAATGACAGGCACAGGTTAGTTTGTCCAGGGAATTTCTGACTTAGCAGGAAAAAACCTGCAGGGAAAAAACATGATGCCTTTGGGAAGGCTGACCCAAAAGAGAGACTGGACAGAGCCAGAGAATAAAGTATTTATTGAAGGTATTTATTGAAAGGCCTTTAAGGTACACCTTGGGCAGGACAAGAGCCTGACCAGGGCTACACCCAAGGTGGACCCAAAATGGTCACAAAATGGACAAATGGTCACGAGGTCTCACACTTTGATGAATTTTGGTCCATTTGCTTATTGGGGTTTAATTGTCCAATTACAGCTTCAGGTTGTGAGGTCCCATCCTTCTTGTTTTCTCTTTTCAGTCCATTGTTTTTTTTGCTGTTGGGCCTGAACATTGTCCTTGGTCTTCAGCAGGAAAAGGATTTGTTTTGTGTCCCTGCTCTGTGAAGAGCTGAGTGACACTGAATGTGAGCTCAGAACTGCACCCCTGGGCAGCACAGAACCTGAAAGACATGAAAGCTGAAACTTATGGCATCATTTTCCCCCATCAGAGGCTTGACAAGGCCCCTTCCTTATCGAGTCTTTATTCTAAATAGCTACTATTAACAGGTATTCAATAACAAATAAGTATCTAAAGATAGTAAACAGCTGAAAACAATAAACAGGTGTCTTCAAACCTGGGTGTTGGTGGTCACCCAGCCAGAAATGTGCATGGACAGCCTGGGTGGGTTTGGAATTCCTGCTGGACTCAGGTGAAGGCCTCACCTGAATCCCCCACACCTGCCCTGACCATGAGTGTGGCCAACAGGGACCCCTGAGCCGCCCTGTCCCACCTGGAAACACATTTTGATCCAATATAATTTAGCTTTGACAACCACCCTCTCCTTTAAAACCGTCAGCACCCAGATTTTGGTGGGAAAAAATGTGAGAAATGGTTCTGATTTTTACAGAAAGTGTGAAAAAGTTCAAATATTGCAAAGACCCCAAGGTTTTCTTTAGATTAAAAAATATTCAGCTGAAACTGCCCAGTTTTCTGAAGCATGCCAGTTGTTTATTGCGAATGCTGAGTTCACATTATAGATAAGGATTATTAACAACTCATTTTAATGTATAAGGAATTGAAGGAAGTTATTTCATTATAAACAGGGGAATGTGGCAGCTTAAATAAGGATTAAGAATGGGAAATGGCTTCCCACTGCCACAGGGCAGGGTTAGATGGGGGATTAGGAAGGAATGTGAGGGTGGGGAGGCCCTGGCACAGGGTGCCCAGAGAAGCTGTGGCTGCCCCTGGATCCCTGGAAGTGTCCAAGGCCAGGCTGGCCAGGGCTTGGAGCAACCTGGGATAGTGGGAGGTGTCCCTGCCTGTGGCAGGGGGTGGGACTGGATGGGCTTTAGGATCCCTTCCAACCCAAACCATCCTGGGACTCTGAAAGGACAGAGATGGGGTCTCTGAGCATTGGCAGGCCAGATGCTCAGCAGGCTCCTGACCTGTTTCTCCCCAGAAACTCTAGGAAGTGGTACCAGACTCTGTGTCTTTGCTGCCCCACCTGAAAGCTCATGGTGATCTGTGGGAGAATGCAGCAAACCTGGGAAGTGCAGCTCTGTATCCCTTCCCAACCCTTTCCCAACCCCTTCCAGCCTGAGCTGTGGCCTTCTGACCACCCATTTAACCCCTGAGCTTTTTCCATTGCTCCCATTCTTGGGCTGAGCAACTTTCCATGGTGGCAAGTCCCACTAGCTAATTATGCCCTCCATGAACATTTATTCTCCTTCATTAGTGTGAATTTTCTGCCTTTATGGGAAAGAGGGTTATTTATTAGGAGTAAAAAATAACTCGGTGGTTTTTTGTAGTTAGAGCTTCTCAAATCCCCTTCTCAGCGAAGGAACCAACAATCACAGCCGGCTCTGGCTTCCATCACCACTTAGGCATGATGGATCTGCAATTCCATAGTTTTCATTAGAGCAAATAGGCACCCAAGTCCATCAATAAACCATGGGATGTGCAAGGATACTGATAGCAGCAGCCTATTAGATTCATTAGTGCTAATCAGGAGGGAGGCATCGAGGGCAGCCCGTTGATAACGCTCACTTAAAGAACTGCTTTTTAGGGTGAGGGATTTCGGTGGTGTGGGAGCACTGGAAAGGCTCTGGAAGCAGATGTCAAACCTGCCTCATTCCCTGGAAAAGGGAAAAACCTGCAGGTGAGATCATACAGTGAACATTTTAATCCATTAGGAGGGCACACGGTGGCAGCAGGTGAGGAACAGAGGGGAGGGGAGGGGAGGGGAG
>VXBN01012572.1:867537-992138 GCA_013397395.1 Sinosuthora webbiana
GGGGAGGGAAGGGAAGGGAAGGGAAGGGAAGGGAAGGGAAGGGAAGGGAAGGGGGAGGATTTCCAGTGGGAACGTGTTGGACACTGGTTTGAACCACAGAAGCTGGGAGTGTTGGGAATGCAGCCAAGTGTGGAGGGCAGCCCAGGATCTCCTGGCACACAAAGGAAAGGGGAGATCAGAAAAACAATCACAATATGGATGGGATGAGGTTTCTTCAGATGGAATCCAATCCAACAAATTCATTGTCATCTCTAGGATCCTAAAATTTGGTGAACTTGTTACAGCTGCTGAGGTGGTCACAGGAAATAACTGTGGTGACAAACCATTGGAAAATCATTTGGAAGCAGAGGGGAAGAAAGTAAGTGTGGATCTCTCTCAAATCAGCTGGGCAAATCCAGGAACTCTGGTGGAAGCTTGCTGGAAAATTTAGGGGCCTGAAAGTTAAGGAGGCTGGAAGTAACAGGGAAAATATGTTGCAAAAAATTCCAGCTATGGCAAGGTGACTAAACATATTAGCAGCAAGATGGGAACCTTCCCAAAAGGAGAAAGGAGCAGGAAGGATGGAAAAAAGGCTGATCATCCAAAAAAGATGCGACACAAAAGTTGGGAAATGTCAGGAGAGAATGAGGATTGAGAAATTCCAACTTCACTGGAACTGGCAGAATATATTAAAACCTCCAACAAAAGGCTGCCCCTGGAGCCTTTGCTTTTCCTTTTTCTTTCCCTGTGAAGCTAAAGATTGCAGCTAATCCAGGGAGGCCCAGACTGAAAATGATTGTGTTCCCAGGGATTCCCAGCTGGAGGCTGGGATGGAGGCAGAGTGGAGCTGTGGGAGCAGAAGAGAGCTGGATGAAGGATGAAAATGATGGGGCACTCGGGCTGGTGGGATGAGGGCAGGAGAGGGGAGCCAGACAGTGGGAATTGTCTCCATCTTGGCTCCTGAGATCCTTCCCGTGGTTTTGCAGGTCTCCTGGCAAGGGATGGTGGGAACATCATCCAATGGAAGAGCAAAGGCAGGGCCTGAGAGCATGGAAAGAGAAAAGCAGAGACTGCAGCAGCAGAGATACTCTGAGTCTGCTCCTGCAGAAACTGCGACAGGTCTGGAAGGAAAAACTGAAGGTTTTGAAGAAACTTGTGGAAAGTGGGGAAAACGCCCAAGCTGGCATGGCTTCTACGTACATCAGAGCAAGGTGGGCACTGGTGAAACCACGTGGGGATTACTGACAGGGAAGAAGACCCTTACAAGATCATGAGGAAAGGCTGGGAGAACTGGGATTGCTCAGCATGAAGAAGAAAAGCTCCAGATGATCTCATTGTGGACTTCCAGTACCTGAAGGAGCTGACAAGCAACGTGGAGAGAAACTATTTCCAAGGGATGGAGTGCCAGGACCAGGGGGAATGGCTTTCCACTGCCAGAGGGCAGGGTTAGACGGGATATTGGGAAGGAATTCCTCCCTGTGGGGAGGGTGGGGAGGCCCTGGCACAGGGTGCCCAGAGAAGCTATGGCTGTTCCTGGATCCCTGCAAGTGTCCAAGGCCAGGTTGGACAGGGCTTGGAGCACCCTGGGGTAGTGAAAGGTGTCCCTGCCCATGGCAGGGGTGGGAGTGGATGGGCTTTAAGGTCCCTTCCACCCCAAACCCTCCTGGGATTCTGTGAAGGCTCCCAAGCTCATTGATCACCCTCTGGGAATGGTGAACCTGACTGGGCAGCCATGACCACCCCTGCTCCCAGCTCTCCATTTTTAGGGACAGCTGGATGTATCCAGCAGAGAGAGCCTGGGACTCCCAGCAGACTCTGGCCTTTGGTTTCTCTACCTGATCCACATCGGAACCTTGGCTTCTCTGGGGCATCATCTTTCCTGCCAGCACAGGACTGAAAATCACAGCAGGATGTCATTTGTAGCATCTCAGAGAGACAAAAGGAGACTTTTCCTTCAGCTTCAACCCTGCCACAGCCCCTGGAAGGAGCTCAGAGTCTGGCCCAGCCTCATCCCTCCCTCTGGAAGTCTCTCTGTAGCTCTGTTTTGCCATCCTGCGGATCCCAGTCTGGCTTTGCTGTGCTCTGTGTGCCCCGTGTCATCTGGCACCATGGTGGTTTGACCCTGAATCCATTGGCCTCATCCCAATGGGAAGGGCAGGTGTTGGCAGAGGGGGAGCATGGGATCCAAAAGCCCACAGAACTGCAGGATTTTCCCTGTGCTCTGGGCAAATACTGACAGGGGCCGGCTTCAGCAGCCTCCTCCCCTCATGGATGCTCCAACACGGAACACAAGCAGTGACAAACAGGAGCAATTACTCCCCATGTTCCCAACCGCCCCATTTCCCTCCCCCCGCTATTGATTTTGGAAACACTGTTTGAAAAGAGAAAAGGCAGGGAAAAAAACAAACCCTCCCTTCATGGCCTGTAATACCTAAATGGAAATTTAATCCCTGCTCCATCCACCATCCCCTGGCTGCATTTGTTTTCCAGGCACATTTGGATTGTTTTGTTTACTGCTGACTGTGTTTATGATTATTTTAATAGGGAGCGTTGCAGGATACATTTTGTATGAAGGTCACTGCTCAGATATTCTCGATTGGAGCCGCGCGGATTCCTAATGAATTCACGCCGCCTCTTGCAGGGCTCTCTCCGTTTCCAGCGGGGCTCCCGCTGCAATCCCACATTAGCCATGTGCTGCAGACAGCCCATCCTCGGCTGCTGGATGGAGAGGAGCGGGAAGGGCGCTGGGAAGCTGCTGATGCCAATCGTTTCGCCCAGGGGTTAATGCCCTGCCCATAAACGCGGCCGGCAGCCGCAAAACGGGAGAAATGGAACATTTCAGGAATCCTTACGCGTGCCCCAGGCGTTTCCCTCTTTCTGGTGCCAGGCTCAGAATGAGCTCCGAGGCAGCGGCTCTCAGTGGCAGAGAATTTGCCTTTCCAGAGTGTCCATTTCTCCCCAAGTGTGGCCCCCAGCCTGCCGGAGTCATCGATGTTTGCAGTCCTGGTGTGCGGAGCCGTGGGCGCCGTTTGCAGCGCTCCATGAATCCCTGATGCTCCCCACATTCCTTCCCGCCTTTACCCTGCTCCATATTCATGAGACAAGACTTGTTTTGTCTTCCTGACCGGCTGGCATCAGGTCCCAGTGAGGAATTCCGGAAGGAACTCTGCTTGGCAGAAATATTCTGAAAATAAGGGGCTGCGTCTGCCTGCATTCACTGGACAAGGTGTGACCCGCTGGACAGCAGGACTTTCCTGGCTGTCAGGATAAGGATTGGTAAATAAGGAATCCAGCCTGCCTCCACAACAGTTTTAGTGGATTTGGGGAGTACCTGGACCAAGCAGGGAGAGGGAGAAATGCTGTACCAGCACCAGCACCACTCCAGGCCTGGGCAGATCAGAGATGTTTTTGTGAAGGATCTGTTCCAGTGTGGATTGAGTTCAGAGCCAGGTGACATTCCCCACAGAATCCAGCTCAAGGGTTTTGTTGTCTATGTGCAGAATCATGGAATCATAAAGGCTGGAAAAGCACTCCAAGATTGAGTCCACCCATTCCCACAGCACTTCCAAGGCCACCACTGACCCATGTCCCCAGGTGCCACATCCACGTCTTTTAAATCCCTCCATGGACATGACTCCCCCAGAGCCTTGGGCAGCTGTTCCAGTGTCTGGCCATCCTTTTAGTGAAGAAATGTTCCCTAATATCCAACCTAAAGCACAGGGGGAGCAACTGGAAGCCCTAGTTTCTCTGTATTAGTGGATTTTTCCTCCCTGATCCAAGGGGACTCTCAGGAGTCACCATATCCTTTGGCATGAAGAACAGCATCCAGGGAATGGTTGAAACCCATCTCCTCCTGTTTGCCTGAACCACTCTCTGCTCATGTCCTTTCCGACCCTCTTGTTCTTGTACAGGAAGAAAGGATTATCCAGGGATTCCGATGGATTTGTAGCTGTAGAGAGCTGTGCTCCAGTTCTCCTGCTCCTTATTCCATGTACAGGATGAGAAGGGCCCCAGTGGTCTCACAGGTGTGTTCAGGTGTGCTCACCTCTGAGCCTTGTTTGAAACAGCTGGATCCAAGCTGCCTTTGGACACTTTGGGATGCTTTCAAATCCTTCTTTCTTCCTGGGAAGTGGCCACTGAAGAGCTCTGGGCTGGGTTCCCATCTCCTGGTTGTGATTAAATGCTCAGCAGCTCAGCCTTGGCAGAGGGAGGGATCCCTCCAGCTCTCCCCCCACCTAGGTTTGGGTTGGGATGGTCTGGGATCCATTAGCACACAGCAAAAAAAATCACAGATAATAAAAACAACACAGCCCCTAATGATCTTTTTTTTATGCAATCTGGCTTCCATTCCAACAAAACACAGGCAGAACCCTCTTTCCAAGAGTTCCTGGAGAACAGACAGACACAAATGCCTGACTCCAGTGTGCTTTCATCTCCCACTGTCAGGAGACACCTCATTTATCTCTGCCTTCATCATCTTTCATTCCCGCCACCTGCTGAGAGCTGGAGCAGTACCTGGACGGAATTTTTGCTTGTTTAGTAATCTTTGCCTCTTCTGCTGTTGTATCCCAGAGCTCTGGGAGTGCTCCATGGGTCATTTTCTCCAGGAAGTGTTTTCTCGCTTAAATACTCAGCCATGCAGCCTCTGGAATGTCTGTGGGCATTACAAACAAAGGGAAAAGGGTCTGGAAAAACAAACCCCTGATCTGCCTTGGCCATACAAGAGTTTGTTCTTCTTTGCAAGGCAATTTTGAAGGTTGGCAGGAATCAGTGGTCTTTCCCTGTCCCAAGGAGATGGACATAGCTCCAACCTGGAGGGAAAAGCCATTCCAAGGGTTATCCACAAACTCTGGCTGCCCAAACTGGTACTTGCTAATTTCCTTAGTGAATAGTTCAGCACTTAGACTGAAAACATACCTGGTGCATGGCCCAACTCCACATCTGGGCAGGGTGGTTGGAAGTGGAGCCCAGCATTTGTGGCCAGAGAGGTCCCTCCTGCTTTTGGAATCCCATCCAGGAGGCAGAAGAGGCCTCACTTGTCAGCCCTGCCAGCCTCAGCATCTCATCCTCCTCTAGAATGAAATCATAAATTGTCCAGGCTTCAGGAGCTCCCTGGATTAGGGGCTGTCACCATCTGGAATTTAACCCTTCATGCCCAGACTGGAAGGTGAAGCCTGGTGGTGAGGACAGACACATTCCAGCTCCGAGTCATTCCCAACAAGACCCAGGGGACAAAGGGTTCCAACTCCAGCAGGACAGGCTGTAAATCAAAGCAGACTTTGCCAAGGAACTCCTGGGTAAGAAGCAAACAGGGCTGTGGACAATCCTAAAGTGAACCAGACCATTCCCCACCCCCTTTCCACAGGCAGAGCTGGGATCTGTACCCTGAGAGCTGGAAGTCATGGAGTGGAGACATCCAGGATGACTCTTGGTGTGCTCCAACTCCTCCTCACAACTCCTCACCTCCCAAAACCATGTGCAGTCCTTGGTGTGCTTGGGCAGGGCTGGGGAGCATCTCCTGGATGTTGTGTCAGGTTTGGATCATTGCTGCTTCAAGGCCAACAAGAAGCAGGGAAAAGGTACAACAAATCTACTCTGAAAATATCCAGGTCTGGAAAATCCCTCCATGACCTGAAGCTTAAGGAACCCAACTCAGCTCCAGGTGAGAAGTGTCATTCCTTAAATTGGGCAGGCACAGGGTTCTTGTTCAGGGCTTTTCTCTTCTGTGCCATGAATTAAAATGTATGTTGAAAACATCCTTCTCTCCTCTGTCCTTGGCTGTAACAGATATATTCTGTCTTTAGGGTGGAAATATTTGCCATCATTCATATTTTGGCTTGATGTAGATATCTGGGTGACCTTTAGCAGCCTGTGATATATAGGAAAGTTGATTACATGTTCCTTGATTTCATAGGAGGGATCAATATAAACAAGATTAGGAAAAAAATAAGAGTTTCATTCATTTTAAACAAATCCTGACAATGGTTTCTTTGAGAAACTCAGACCTCAGAACGAGGATTTGAAAGCTGGCAGGGAGTCACAAACGTGGCTTATGACACCAACAAAAGACTTCTGCCCAGACTTGCCCAACCCACAAGCTCTGAGGATCTTCCTGCACATGGGCTCCATGCTGGGTTGGACAGAAGGAGCTGAGGCCCCTGAAGGCCCCAGAGAGGTGGGAGCTGCTCTTGCAGCCCTGGCTGGAGGTTGTTTTAAACCTCTCCACGGCATTGCATTCCTTGCAACATCCTTGTTGTGCTGGAACAGCTCTGCCTGGTTTCCAGCAGCAGCACTTCCCATCGTAACTCAGGTCTGGGTGTACAAGACTCCTTGCCAAGCTCTGGAGGAAATGTGACCACAGCTGAAGGGCTGGGGAGCAAAGGAGGGATGGCTCTGAGAGGGTGAATTTATCCTCCACCTCCAGATCCCACAGGCTGCTTGGACTGGGAATTCCAACCCTGGGACAGGAATGGGCAGGGATTTGCATCTGACTTTCTGTCTCACAGTTGTCTGAATGTCCTTGTCTTCATCTGGGCCAGTCCAGAGTTGTGTCTGTGCACACAGATCAAGCTCATCCTTCCTGCTTCAGGCGGGATTAGGAGAGAGGCTGCTCTCCCTCTGGGAATGCTCTGCCAGCTGGCAGTGGAGTTCTTTGCTGTCCTCTGCAGGCTGACGGAGTCTGAGGCATCACACGCTGCATTGTGAACACATCCCAGTTCATCTCCTGCAGGAAATCCACTGTCCCAGGTCCCCTCCTGAGGCAGATTTAAATGTGACTTCCTTCCCAGCCTGTGGAGACTGAGCCAAAGCAGCTCCAGGTCACTGGACCTTGGGAGAAAGACCAAACCAGGCCGTGATGCTGCAAGGGCCTCGTGATGCCACTGAAATCATCAGCTGCAGTCCCCTCTGTGAGGATCAAAATGCTGCTCCAGTCCCTCCTCGTGTGCCTACAGCCGCAGAGGAGCGTGGCAGAGCAGGGATGTGCAGTAGGGATGATCACCCCTCTGCTGGGGAGAGCAGCTGCGCTCCCACTGCCAGCTACACTCGCCCCCGTTTCCACAGAGCAAACAAGAGATTTTTCCATTTGTTTGGTTTCCATGGAATATAAATGTACTTGTCCCTTGTCCCCAAGGCTCCAGAGTTTGTGGATGCACCTGCAAACACCTGAGGGGCTGCTCTGACTTGTCAGTGGTGGATGGATGACTCCAGGACTGAGCTTAGTCCTTCTCCATCACCAGCAGTGACAGAGGAGGTAAATCCATGGGGTGGGAGCTCCTACTGCTCCTGCTTGCTCCTACTGCTCCTACTTCTTCCTACCAGTTGCTGTGAGAAGTTGAGAGCAGAAAACTGGTCAGTGAAACCGTAGCTGTACTTTACAGCCAGAAGTGAATCCTCAGGGAACACTTTCCTTAGGAGCAAGGGAATGTCACCACCACAGATCTGGTCCTTTCCTTATCCACCTTTTCCTGGGCTGGGAGCAGTACAGAGAGTTTTCAGAGCTGATTTGAATAGATTTGATCCCTGATTTGAACACATCTGATATGCCTCAGAAGACCATTTCCAAGCAGGTATTTGGAAATCAAATCTCTGTTCCTGATGCACAAATCTCTCGTGCTTATTAAGAAAGCCCTTTTATTCCTAACAGGTAGAAAACAAAAAGCAGAGAAATGAGGTATTTGGAGATGTTTTCTCTAAAAGAGCTTCTAATCCAGAAGAGATGGAAATGAATCCTGCTTTGAAAATAAGGGGAAACACATTAAAGACTTGAACAAACTGTTTTGATTTAATGCTGATTAGCAAAAGGCATGAAGGAAAACATTATCTTGGAGTCAGAACTAACTGATTTCTAAGTCTGGTCTCACCCTGAACTTCTGTTTATCTCATCCCGGTTATTATAGCAGGAAGGAGACCTACTCAGATATAGAATAGTTATATTTTCAGGCTGTCCCTGGTAATGGAGAGGAGATTTATTTTCCCTGACATATCCCTGGTAGGAGCCTTTCCCAGGCAGTGAAGCCTCTCTCAGGTGGGAGTGACAGTTTTCCTCATTAGTTCCCCCATTTCTCCAAGGTGTCCATGCCACTGCACACCTCTCTCTGTCCACTGCATTTTCCCCCCAGAACTGTAAGGAAAGCCCCAGCCTGGTTCCAGGCTGCAGGAGCCACCTGCTGCCTCCTGCATCACCCCCCTGAACCAGGATGGGAGCTGGAAGTGGCATAATTCCAGAACAGTGACTTTTAATTCAAGATGTGTCTATGGTAGAGATAGCCCCGTGTCTTTGGGCAGACTTTAAACACCTCTACACCTCAATAATTAAAGAGGAGTGGCTGGATGGGAGCAAAGGAATTTCTGGTAAGAGTAAGAGGACCATCTTTCATCTAATAGAGACTACAAGGTGCTGATCTGGCCCCAAAATAGCAGAGTGTTCTTCCTGGAGCAGCTCCTCCTTCCCATTTAATTGTCAAACACACTGGAGGAGGCAGCAGGTCAGGGCACTGTGACATGAGGGACTCTGAGGAGCACTGCAGAGGGCAGGGAGGTGGTGGCACTTCCAAATCCACTGGGAATGCTCAGTTTCTGCAGTTATTTCTGGAAAAAGAGTTATCACAAACCCTGGCAGCAAGAGCACACAGTACTCCTGCTATTCCACCATGTCCCAGAAAATCTCCAGAGCTTCAGAGAATTATGGAACCACAGAAAGGTTTGGGCTGCAAGGGACCTTAACAATGATTCAAATGCAGCCCCTGCCATGGGAAGGGACACATTCCACTTGCCCAGGTTGCTCCGAGCCCTGTCCCACCTGGCCTTGGACACTTCCATGGATGCAGAGGCAGCCACAGCTGGGCTGGGCTGGGCACCCTGTGCCAGGGCCTCACCACCCCCACAGGGAACAATTCCTTCCCAATATCCCACCTAACCCTGCTCTCTTTCAATTTGAAGCCATTCCCTCTTATCCTATCACTACAATTCCTGATCGAAATTTTAAAATTCTGCAATTCTGACCCAAGCCTGCTCCCTGGGGTTGATGGGGCAGCCCCAGCTCTGCCTGCTCAGCACAGGGAGCTTTAGCCTGACTCGTCCTCCCCAGGGAAACACCGTGCAGTTCTCCCCATGGATCTTTCCCTGTCACTCAGCTGGAAAGTCTGTGTCTTGGGTTCAATGCAAGATGTAACCAATAGCCTGTATTCTATTCCTATCTGTTGAAACTGGCTGGGGAGGTGGTTTTTTCTTTATCTCTTCTATGACCCATTCCTCATGGCTCCAGGGGGGAGGGGGCAGGCGTCTTCTGTTAATGGGCAGCTGTTAAAACCAGGTGGGGAGGTGTTCTTATCTCTGCCAGGACCCATCCTCCCTCCAGGGGATATCTGCTGTTCATGGGCCATCCAGGCTCACTGCAGGGCTGATACAATTACATCATCCCATGGGGAGATGCTCCACCCAGGGGGAGGAGCCCAGCATTCCCACCTGGATAAAACCTGGGATTCAGAACACCAGCACAGCCTGTGTGCACTGGATTCCCAGAGGAAGACCAGACCCATCTCAGCACCACTGGACCCTTCTACAGGATCATCTCTGCTCCAACAGAACCACATCTGTCACTCCAGGAGGACTTGACTGGGCTGCTCCCAACACCCTGACCAACAGGGTGTCAGGTTCTGTTCTGACTCTGTAAGGGTTTTTCTTTTTTATTTGTTTTTTTGTACTACTACATTTTTTAAAAAATATTCCCAGTAAAGAACTGTTATTCCTATTCCCACATATTTGCCTGAAAGCCCCTTAATTGCAAATGTATAATAATTCAGAAGGAGGGGTTTTACATTCTCCATTCCAAGGGAAGCTCTGGCTTTTCCCTGGCAGACACCTGTCTTTCCCAACCAAGAGAGTCTGGCATTATCCTCATGGCTGGTTGCATCCTCTGTGGATGTAACTGAATGTGCCAAATCCTCGCTGCTCCTGCTTTAGGGCTTGCATGTGCTGTTTAGCCTGAAGGTACAGAGCACATAAACAACTGAAATCGGTGTTTGGAGGCAGTGCTGGGCTGTTTCCATGAAAGCTCCTTGTTGCCATGAAACCCCACATTTTGGGTTGTGAGGAGTGTAAATACTGGAGTAGACTCCTATTTCATATCCCACACTTCAGCTGGAATGATTTGCCATCATTTCAATTAAATCCATTAAAAGAAAATCCATGCCAGTCGTATTTCGTTACAAAACATCACCAACGAGAACAGGAGGGTACAGGAAATCAAAATCTGTCATTCTTTCCTCAGGAATGACCAATCCAACAAGTGGGAGGGGCAGAGTGGGTGATCCTTAATGTCCCTTCCAACATAAACCATCTGAGGATTTAATGAAGTTTATCAGTAACTTCTGTCACACAGCTTTAGGGGAGATGGTGCAGGCTCCTTGAAATGCCAGGGGTTTTTTTTGGAAGTACTCATGCCAAGCACCCCAAAAGTTACGTGCAGAAATTTATTTCTCTGTTTGTAGAATTTTATTTCTACAAATAAATTTCAAAGGTTATTTGTAGAATTTTAAAAGTGCATAAAATATCAGGATTGTCCGCTGAGGATGGCAGAGTCTTTAGTGAAGCAGTTCATTATCTCCTTGCACACCCACCTTGGTCTCTCACCTGGATTCTCTGGACAACCACCTTCTTCACCTCACTGCCAACATCATCTTTCTCTCCCCTGAAGGACCCTGAGGGTCCTACCTCTCCCCGGTTTCAAGGAGGGTTGCTCAGGTTTTTTGCTAAATCTGAACATTCACAAGCCTTGTTCACATTATTTGCCGCAGATTCTGGCCCACATCCCAGAACTGGTCATTTTTTTCTGCAGTGCTCTGTGTGCAAGGGTTGGTGGAGTTATCCTTTCAATCCTGACTCAGTTTTGAGGCATCAGAGGCTGGGAATGAGGTAGAGCTGGAACCTGGCCCAGCTCTGAGCTGACCTGGGGTATTCTGCAGGCAGAAAAGGACCGTGGGTGGGTGGTTCCAGCTGCCCGGGGAGATGGACAGGGACATCTGAAGGAGCATCCACCTCAGGGCTGCTGAAAGTCACCTTGTAATTCCTCTGTGTTATCTTCCAATCTTGTGTGGACATCCCAGATGGATTCAGATACCTCCCACAGCACTGGGACACATGGTTTAGGGTGGAATATCATGGAATCATGGAATGGTCTGGGTTGGAAGGGACCTTAAAGCCCAACTCGCTCCAACCCTGCCATGGTCAAGGACACCTTCCACTAGAGGATTTGAGAGGCCAGAGGAGTTCCTCCATATGCTCTTCCTATGCATGGAAAGGCATGGGAAACTGAATATCCACCCCAAGGCACAGCAGGCTTTAACTGGAGCTTTGTGCCCAGGAGCTCCTGTCTCACCTCCTGGGAGGACGTTTCCTCCCCAGCTGTCCTTTCCTTGCCCACCTTCCTGAAAGGATTCTGGCTCCAGGCACTCCCGAGTCATTGAAATCCGGGCAAAGCCGTTTCCCAGGATGGGATGGGGAGGAGGAATGTGCTGGGTGCTGGAGCGTTTGTGCCGTGGCTGGGAGCCAAAGGCAATTAGCAGCCGACATGAATCTCTGCTGCTCGCCACTCAGCCGTGTGCAAATGGCACTTCTTGTCCTGTGGGTTAAGGAAAGGCAGTTTAGGCTGTCAGGCCGTGCTCAAGTTTGCTGATTGAAGGGGTTTGGGGCTGCGCTATTACAAAAACGATGTTTGAAAAAAGTGCTCTTAATCCCTGTTTTATGAGGCACGCGCCGGGGAAAGGCGAAGCCATTTCTTTCTGGAGAAGTAGCAGAATCAGCAGCCAGCGACAGGAACACATTTGTCCCCTCCAGTCTGAACAAAGTCAAAGTGGAAACTACAAACAAAGGTGTTTATGAACTTCTGAGGGCTCCTGTGGATGATCCTGGGCTTCCACCAGGGCTGGGATAACAGCTCAGTGGGGGGTTGTTTTCCCTCCTGCCGCAGCCCCATTTCGTTCCCTCTCAGCCTTCCTCTCTCCCCCTCTGTAACCCAGGGATGTGGTTTTGTGCTGTCATTTGTCCAAGGCTGTTGGAGACGCCGTGTCCTGTGGCGAGGGGCAGAGGAGGGGCCGGGGATCAGATGCATCTGCACCCCCAAAACCGTGCACGGGCTGGCTTTTAATTGTGGTGGAGAGAAGTTTTCTGCTGGGGCCTTTGCTTGTTCAAGAGACTCCAGCCCATATCCCACTCCTAATGTATTCCCTAAACACTCACACTCCACATGACCCCTTGGCCTCAGCGCTGTGGGATGGGGGATTGGGCTGGACCCATTAAATTAACCCCGGGCAGGGCTCCAGGTACAGGGGGTTTGCTTTGGCTCTCAGAAGAACCTGCACTTGTGCTCTTTGTGTTTTGACAAAGGACTCTGTGCGTTATTTTGAGGTTCCCATCCCCTCCTTCTGCTCTCTGCCGGCCTTGGACCTGTTGCTTTCTGCTTTTGGGGTGTTTTGCTCCCCAGGCTCTGCCCCCCCATCCACTCAAACTCCTGTAACTCTTCAGATTTCGCAGAAATAAATCTTATGGGACGTGCCTTTCTCATCTCAGCCAGTTTTAAGCTCAGCTGCTGGAAGAAATGAGTCTCCAAAATACCAAACCTCCTAAAACACTCTGAGGTAGAAGAGAGAAAGAGACACTTAAGTAATATCCCCATGGAGAGGAGGGAGTCAAACTTGCAGGTCATTCACCCCTCAGCTCCTCCACCTAAAGCGATGCACATCATTCAGGCATTGCTGAGAGGCACAAAGAAAAGCCACTTTGGAAAGAAACCCATTTTTTTCCCCAAGGCATGACGATGCACAAGAGGCAAATACATCCCCAAATGCCCGGGAAAAGCTGTGTGGGAAATCAGCCAGTGGGAAAGCAGAAAAAAAAAAAAAAAGAAAATGGGCCCAGGAAATCAAACCTTTCGAAGCTTGGGGATTTTCAAGCTCCCTCCTAATTTTCTCCAGTCTTTGGAGCAAGGTAATGAGCAGCAGGGAGAAATGAATCACCACCTTGGGATGCAGATGGGCCGAGGTAGAGGAGTCATTTGAGCTGGGTCTATCCCCTAAAGGTTAATTCCTACCTGTTACCTTGCTTTAATTGTTTTCCTTAGTCTGCTGATGGATCTGCCTTACCGAAGGACATAAAACACTTCCTTCCTTCCAGGAACAAAAGCTGTTAAGAGCGGAGGTGAGGAATGAAGATATGGCTTGGCTTTCATGGCTTCCATAAAGCTTTTTTAGCACAGGGTGGGGAGTTCCAGCAGCACCCCAAAGGGTTGGCAGCAAACATCAGGATGTGAGGAAATAAATTGAGGAAAGGCACCTGACTGTGGTTCCTTCTCCTCAGCCCTGGCTCCAGAGGTGGGTTTGGGTTTATTTCTGCCCTGTCTGGGTGGCTGTGATGGGCCAGGGGTGCCCAGGAGAAAGGAGAGCTCCCACTCTGACCTGGGAATACCTTGAATAGTGAAGGGTTCCCATTTGGGGATTTTCACACTTCCACAAGCTTCTATTCGAGCTTTTCGTGACAAAATTACAATGATTTCAGGGAAAGGGAAAGTCAAGACTAAACTTAGAGCAAAATCAACCCCAAATGTTTTTACCTCATGGAAATGAAACATTTTGATATTGTCAAAACAAACCGAGAAAGTTGAAACAATCTGTTTTGATCCTTCCCAGTCGAAATCAACACGTTTCCTTCAAAATGTTTTGATTTCAGTCCGACTACATTTTCCTACGGGGGAAGAAACTCCTCAGCGTTCGCCTGAGACGCTTCTGCCCGGATCTGGTGCTGCATTTACCACAAGCAGCTCGGAGCAGGTCTGGACGGACCATTAGGGAGGGAGGCATTGTCAGATTGGATATTGAAAATGCATCCATTATCTCTGTATCGTGATGGAAAAGGAGGAAGAGGCATCCCAGTGTCTTCCAAAAGATCAGGAGAGTGACCCTTGGGAAAACAGGATGATGGTGGCATCTCAGCCTCTTTGACCTCCCCATGGCAAGGGTCCTGCAGAAGCCAGAGCCACTGAACTCTGTGCAGGGGTAACAGGATGAGGTGAAGGATGGTTAACGGGCACCGGAGCAGGAATTTGCAGAGGTAAATGACTTCAAATGTGGGAAAAAGAGAAGAAGGAATCAGAGGAATTTGTCACCAAACTGTTTTTGATCTTATGGAAAGGCAAGGAAGGACTGAAGTAGGAAATGGAACTGTGATTACAATAACTGAATTAATTTCCCGAGGATAAAAACACAGCCTGTGCTGAGGGTGCCTGGGTTTTTCACCTCATCCCTCCTTTATAACCACACCACCCCTGGTCTGGTGGGAGGGAAAAGCTCCTGGGATCGGTATCTGAGGGATTGGCCAGGTGGTGACTGGTCAGTGCTGAGCCACCAGCCCTGTCACCAGCACCAAACCCAAACTGCCACCACCAAATGCTGCAGGGGAAGGTCCCAAACCTCGGTCACAACTAAAACCCCGCCAAAGGCTGAGGAGCAGCTCCTGCTCCCCTGTCTACCCGCAGGCCTCTTGGGTCGGCAAAACCCCCAGGAGAGCTCAGCGGGCTGTAAATCCATCCAAACCCTCCGGATGTGGCCCCAAACTCCAAGAGCGTGGATTCCCTGCCCTGCTGCAGCCTCACGTTCAGAACCATCTCCCCCCTCCCTCCCCGGCTGCTTCACTCTGAACAAAAGGCAAAGTTTCCTCTGCTTTCCTTTCAACTCCTCCTTTTGACAGAGCAGACGCATCCTCCCCGAAATTCCTGACACGTGGCTGGCTGATGCTCCTGGAGACAGACATGCACTTCATGCCCTTCCTGCTCCGTCGTTATCTCCTCATCTCCTGATGGCATAAACCAGAGAATTCCTGGTTTGAGTGCTTGGCTCACCCACGTTCCCGCAGGAAAGTGGATTTTAATGTCGTGTTCAACAGGCAGTAATGATCCAGCTGCTCTGGGGTCACAGATTCAAACCATCCCCTCGTGGTGCAGTAAGGAACATTATTACCTCCTCAGCAAGGTCAGACCTCTTCCCTGTGTTAATTAATCAGTAAAATTAAGCAGTTTGTTCGCTGCTATCCACCCCTGGAAAAGCAGGTCACTTATAAAATGAAGCAGGGAGCCAGCTGGAGTCTGACACGAGCCATGGAGATCTGGCAGGACCTCTCAGGCTCAGTTTGGGGCACTGTCCTGACTCTTTCAGCCTGGTATTTCCCTTCAGGGATGGGATGCAATGCTGGGAAGGAGGAATCAGCCAGAGCCTGGAAGGTCTCATCCACACACAAGCCAAGTCTGTAGAAGGAGCCCTGTGGACAGACTTTGAATCAGAGCACAGGAGTTGCTTGAAATCATGGAAAGGTTTGGATGGGAATCGGACCTTAAACCACCCAGTCCCACCCCCTGCCATGGGCAGGGACACCTTCCACTGTCCCAGGTGGCTCCAAGCCCTGTCCAACCTGGCCTTGGACACTTCCAGGGATGGGGCAGCCACAGCTTCTCTGGGTAACCTATGCCAGGACCTCCGCACCCTCACAGGGAGGAATTCCTTCCCAATATCCCAGCTAAATCAAAATGGTGGGATTAGCTTTGGCAAGACAGATCAGGGACCAGGTCTAGGAGGGAGAAACAATTTTTTTTTTTTCGTTGGGGCTGGGGCTCCCATGGGGCTGGGATTCCTTGGGCTGAAGTGGGCTCCCCAGGGAAATCTTCCACCAGGACTCAGACAGCCCTTGCTGAAAGCAGAGTCTGTGACAGTTTTCATCATTTCCTAAAACGGGAAAAAGAATTAAAACTCTCCTTTGGTTGGATGACTCCCTCTCTGAGCTCCATTAACTTTATTGACTCGACTCCAGGAGTATCAAGGGAGAGAAACTCTCCTGGAGGCACCTTAAACACCCTCCAATGCCACTCCCTGCCAGGGGCAGGGACACCTCCCACTGTCCCAGGGGGCTCCAAGCCCTTTCCAACCTGACCTGGAACAATTCCAGGGACATGGGGCAGCCACAGCTTCTCTGGGCAACCTGTGCAACTCTCACAGGGAAGAATTCTTTCCCAATATCCCATCCAACCCTGCCTTCTAGAAGTGGGAAGCCATTCCCCTTGTTCAGGCACTCCAGACCATTGGAAATATTCTCTCTCCATGTTTCCTGTTGATTCCTTCAGGTACTGGAAGGCTACAATGAGGTTACTCCAGTGCTTCTCCTCTCCAGGCTGAACAATCCCAGCTCTCCCAGCCCTTCCTCCCAGCAGAGCTGCTCCCTCCCTCTGATCATCCTGGTGCCTCCTCTGGACTCTCTCCAGCAGCTCCATACCCGAGGATGTAAATGGTGTGTCCCAGTGAATTCCACCTCGAGGCTCTGAGCACAGCAGGATCCGGCTCCTGTCCCCCACCAGGCTCTGTGTGACCACCCTGACTGCAGAGCAGCTCCTTTCCCCTGGAGGACTTTCCCTTCCTCCCAGCTTCCCTGGAATGGCTGGGGTGGAAAGAGGGAGCACGTGGGAATATGTGACCCAGGACATCAGAGAGGAGCTGCCCTCGGTGAACACTGAGCAGGGTGGTACATTTTCCTGGTCAGGTACTAGAAAAAAAAGATTAAAAAATCCAACCTCAGGTCCCCTCCGGCAGAGTTTGTGCTGCAGACCTTGACCTCCTGTCCTGACCGTGGGGACAAGGGGAGGCAAAGCCAAGGGAAGGAGTGGGGAGGGACAAAACTGCCAAGTGCTGTGGAGGGGTTGATTCACAAAATAAAATTAGTATTAAGACAATCAGTGACCCAGTTTGTGAAGGGATCACCAGGGGCCTGTGGGCAGCATCTCCTCAGGACACTGTGGCTGAGAGCTCAGGTTTGCTCCAGATGGACACCCTGACCTCCAGGCCCTGGGGGATAATGGAATCTCTTCAAACCCTCTTCTTGAGGCAGGAAGGAGGGAAAGGCTCTGTCCTCTCCAGACCAGGGGGCATGGCATGGCCTTGGCACAGCTAGCATAGCCCTTGTGCCAGCCCCCCCTCCCTGCCCCCTGGAGCAGCTTCAAGAGGCTGGGAGAGCCAGGACTGGGCAGCAAACTGCAGGCTGGGCTGGAAGCACTCTCATGGCATGGCACAGGCCTGACCCTGGGCGAGGCTTTGCTGAGCTTTCCATTGAGCTTTGGCCATTCTGGCTCAGACCTGACAATGTCCAAGAGCCAGCTTTGATTTCTCTGGGCTTTTATAACTCAGCTCTGAATGACAGCAGAGACACATCCTCATACAGCCAGATGGAAAAACATCCTGATTCCATCCAAAACACTTCAGAAGGAATAAAAAGGGGGTTCGCCCCTTTTGTTTTCCCAGGATCATGCTACAGCTTCCACTACTTTAATTTCCAAAGGCTGTTTTGCCCCCAAAGTGACTGTTGTGGTGGAGTTTTTCCCATCCATCCTCTCCCCACGCTTGCAGGTTTAATTTATTTGGTTTCAAGCCAGAAGATATCCACCTGGACATCAAACTGAATTCCACTGAATCTCCTGGACACAAAACCCCAGTTTGTTGATGGCATGAGAGGCACCACAGACTGACTCTCGTGGTGGGTTTTTCAATCCATCCTCTCCCCACACTTGCAGATTTAAGGTACGGGATTTCAAACCAGAAGATATCCATGAGAACACAGGCTGGGCCACCAAACTGAGTTTTATTTCACCTCCTAACACAAAAAAAAAAACCAAACCCAGCTCATTGACAGCACAAGGAGCAGTGGATTATTGTCCTGGCTTGATGCTCCAGATATGGTGCCTTTTATCAGAAAATTCCAGCAGCTCTGCAGCGATTCCCACGTCTGCAGCACCACAAGGTGACTGCGGAGCGGCTGCATCCCTCCGAGTTAGATAACAATTATTGGCAGATATAAATAGAGGTTTTCAGCAGCAATATTGTTTAGTATGCTAAATGTTGCCTTAATTTGCTGGTTCAATTGGAAGTGAATTCCTGTCATGCACAGAGCAAAATAGATCAATTATATTACTGCTAATTATTGTTATTATTTTAAACTGTGCTTCTCCAGCAGATTTAACCAATTTGTCAATCCAGCTCGTTCACCTTCTCGAAACAGAACCTGGCAGCCTTGCATGCAAATTAGCCCGGATTTTCGACAATAATTGCAACTCTTTTGTAATTATCTCACCCTAGACACTCTCCATTTATCACTTGTGGGCCTAAAGGCTCCAACATCTTCATCTTCCCAAAGTATCGATACATCGCCCTATACATTACGAACAAAAAAAAAAATTGCATTTTGCAGCAATCCTCGCTGTCAGGGGCAAAATAAATGGGAACAAATATCAATATTTGGGGAGAAAACGTCTTTACAACCTGGTCAGAAATGCCTTGCTGGAAAAACCCAACTTCTCCAGTAATATTTGAAAGTAATATGTTAAAAATATCAGCAAATATCTTCATGTTCCCCCGGCTCTGATAAATAGCCTTTTAGATCTGTGTTTCTAGCCCCAAAATAAAAGTTCAAAGCCCATAAACTACGTGACACCTTTCCTGCCTGCCTCTAACTGCATCTTTTCTCCATCAGGATGCCTTTATCAGAAGGTCATAAATCACTGGCATTCCCATTAGGAAGCAGCGAGTGGGATAGGGCAGGTTTCATCTTCAGGTATTCACTTTTATAATTCACCGCTGCATTATTTACTCTTGTGGCTGCAATAATCCCTCTGAGGTCAAATATATGCACATATAAACCAGCTTCAGAGCTGGAGAAAAACATAGAATAAAAACCTGTGGGTAATGGTGATGGGTGGGCAGAAATTCTGTGTTTGTGAGGGTTTTTGAAGGCTCTGGGTGCTTGGATTTCCTCATGAGTAGGACTCTGGGAAAAACAAAGGGGTAAAAATAGAAGGAGTGAAAGGCAGAGGGTGTTCTGCACCAGGGAAGATGAAGAGGAGCACAAACCCTGCCCAGGACAGAGGGGACAGGCAGGAAAACTGACACCACAGCCCTTTCCAAGCACAGCAGAAGCAGGAAACCTGTGGAGATGAGCAGGGGAAATCAAGGAAAAGTGAAAAGGGAAAAGAGAAACAGATTGTTCCATTTTTTTGTGCACAAGCAATGGGTCTCCAGAAGCCCCAGCCCCAAGTTCCTGCACGTGCTTCATTCAGCCTGGGCACCAGGGAGATGGGCAAAGAAAAGCTTCCAAACAAGCTTGGGGAAACCCAGGGAGATGCAGACCCCCTCTGGGTTCAGGGATAGAAAACAGGATTAAGGGAAGGGTGAACACCCCTGCATAAATGGGATATTCTAGGGAAGGGTCCTCACCCTTCATAGACGGCACCCACATTTCACAAACCTGAGACATGACAAGAAGAACAGTCTGCTCATGTGCTCTCCTGCACATGCCCAAGGCTCTTGGCTGGATCCTGCACCAAAAACCCTGGAGCCTCACAGTGAGAGGCCAGGCTGACGGGGAAGGAATGGCAGGAACAAAGCTGCAGTTTTCTGAGCAGGGCAGAGTGGCCATTTGTGACCCCCAAGGACCTCTGCTGGGACCAGAGGGGCTCTGAAGGAGTGATGCGACACCAGTATGTGCTGGGCATCACAGAACCATGGAATGGTTTAAGTCAGAAGAGACCTGAAACAGCCTCTCCTTCCACCTCCTGCCATGGGCAGGGACACCTTCCACTACCCCAGGTTGCTCCAAGCCCTGTCCAACCTGGCCTTGGACCCTTCCAGGATGGGGCAGCCACAGCTTCTCTGGGTAACCTGTGCCAGGCCTCACCATTTTCATTGTAAATCACTTCCTCCTTGTGTCTGATCTAAACTGATCCCCTTTTAATTTAAAACCATCACCCCTGGTCCTTGCATGGAGGTGTCCCCCAGGGCACAGCAGTGGGGGAAGGCAAGAGTGACCCTGAAGACACCAAGGACTGTGCACAGGGTGTGTCCAGACACCTCTGGAAGGACCATTTCTCCAAGGGTGCAGCTGGAAAGCAGTCCTAAGTCTTCTTCCTTTTGGCTCCCATGTAGAGACACCTTCCTCAGACATCATAAACCCCATCTTTAATCCTTGGGATGCCCTGGGAGGAATGGGAGCTGCTCTGCCATGAGCCTCAGGTGGTTCCACATCCTATTTCGTGACCCTGAACTCCTTAGCACTAACACATCTGCTAACAAAGCGCCCCATCCAGCCAGGAAGGAACTCCCAGAGCTGAATTCCAGTGGTAAAATGGCATCTGATATTCCATGGTGTTAAAAGCAAAGCACATGGCAGGGAAATAACCTGGCTCCACATTCACCAGGAAAGGAACTGAATCAGTTATTCCCTGGCAAAGGAGCTCTTGGAGCCTGGGGAAGGGATTCCAGTGGTGGGTGCTGCCGGGGCAGGGACAAGGGGAGAAGGAGAGAAGTGATCCTGCATCAGGTCATGCTGCTCCTTCCTCTCAGGCACTGCAGGGATATCATGGAGCACGGAATAATTCCAACGGGGTGGAGGGGAGGCAGCACCCTGAGCCCAGGGCATTCAGTGGGAGCACAGGCTGTGCTATCCTGAGTGACATGGGGGAATGATGGAGATCCTTGGATGGGAAGGGGCTCCTGCCCTCCACCTCCCTTCTCTCCCCCTTCCCTTTAATCCCGAATTTCCCAGTGTGTTTATCACCTGTAAACCCCTCTGAGTTGTCAGCCAGGCCTGGGAGGGAGGGGAGGGCACAAACAGGTCTGATGTGCGTGTTCAGACACGACCTGAGCAGGGTGTGCCCGTGGTGTGACACTGAGGGCGGGGCTCGGTGCCAGATGTGGAAGGGCACAGCGTGCGGCAGTGTTTGGTGCCCAGATGTGGAGGGCACAGGGCATGGTGGGGCTCAGTGCCAGATGTGGAGGGCGTGGTGCCTTGGTGCCAGATGCAGAGGGCACAGCCTGTGGCAGTGTTTGGTGCCAAATATGGAGGGCATGGTGCCTTGGTGCCAGATGTGGAGGGCACAGCCCATGACAGCTTTTGGTGCCAGATGTGGAAGGCACAGCCCATGGCCCTGGGCTCACTGCCAGGCAGAACACCAGGATGCACATCCTGGGCTGGTTACCCACTCCAGAGATCACCACTGTCACACGTCCCTGCGTCTCAAACCCGTGTAATGAAGAGGAGCCGCTCAAAGCCACGCAAACCCGGACAGAAAGGAATCAGTGCAAAGCAGAATGATGTGGAAAATGCTGGGGGAGAGTGTTCTCCTGGCTGCAGAGACGCTGACACACTCTTCCTTGCTTCATGAATATGTAGAAACAAGAAGGTTGCCTCCAAATGTCAGCCTAAATGGACACACTTCTCCTTCCCATAAATATCCCATTTTATTCTGAGGCAGCGCAATGCAGGCAAGTTACAGCTCAGACCTCCAAAGCCCCGTCTCCTGCTCCTCCAAATTGGTTTATTTGGACTGTAAATTCTTCTGGGCTCTGTGATAAAGATCCTTTGCTTTCATCTCCCCCGGAGGTTGCCAAGTCCCAGTGATAGGGTGACCTGGAAAATAAAGGGGGGATTGTTGTAAATATTTCACACTCTCTCTGGAAGCAAGAGCAACAACTGATGCTGGAGTGAAGTGAAATGCAGGGACTGGGGGGATCAGGGAGAGTCATTTTTGGTGTGGGGAGAGCTCATTTTATTGGCATCTGGCAAAGGAAGATTTTGTCCTTGGAAAACAACCACTCTGAGGACTAAAGACATTTGGTTTGGAGAGGAATTGTGGATCAGACTGAAATGACAGTGTGATGTCAGTCCTCTTATCCTGCTCCTGGAGGGTAAATTTGGGGTTCTCTCATTCCCAAAGAGGTCTGGGTTTCAGCCAGCCCAGGGAATTGTTGCTTTTCTAGACTGGAGGAGAAAGTGGATTTTCAATGGGCAATGGGAAGCAACAGCATTGCAGTGTGCACTCCATATGGACACCTCGATCCAGGCAAGGTGGGACTGTCACTGGAAAAACCAACAGGAGAATTCCCCCTCCTCTCCATCAGGACAACATGTCTGTGACTGTTAATGGAATTTACCATCTTCCTGAGCCCTGTCCACTTCCAGGCCTGGCTGACACCCAGTATCCAACAGGAAAGAGCCAATAATTCATTTGGAGTCACTGATTTGGTTACTTAGGGCTGGGTTTTCCCAGGTATTTAATTTCCCTGGGAGCAGAAAAGGGGTTTTGGGAGCCTTGAAACTTTGCAAACCTTCCTGGCTAATTCCTGTAAGTCCATCCTGGACAAGGGACTGCATTCCCAGTCAGTTCCCATCAACAGAGACTTCCATGTGCTGATCCACAGCTTCCTGGGGGTGAATGGCCTCTCACACAGGTCAGCCCTACCCTGAACTGCACACCCCAAAGAAAGAAAGAGCCATCAGGAATTCTGTATATCTCAGGAACGGTCTCCAGCTTGGCTTGGGGCAAGGGTGCCCAAATTGTGGAAGCAGTGGCTGTCCCTGAGAGGTGTTGAGTGCTGCCACCTCATGCTGGGCTTCCTGATCATCCTGTTTGGATGCTCAGCCATTCCAGAAAGTGGGTCCAAGGACACCCTCATGCCAAATTGCTCATTGTGTCTCAAATCGTCTCATTTCCTGAGGGTTTCATCAACAAAATCACCATGGCTCTCCTGATTTGTCCAAGATCAAACACCTCAAAACTGCAAATGCAAGACCAGGGGGCATCTGAGAAAATCTGAGGCATAACTCTGGCTCTGCAATGTTAGAGCAAAAAAATAAAAGGCTAAAAAGTTGCTTTTTGAGATGGTTCTCAAGGGAAAAAAAAGTGCACTGACAAAATCCAAGTGAAAACTGGGATTTGGTTCTATTTATACCTTCAGCAAATCCACAGACAATACAAATGAGTTTGAGATACAAAATGGAACGAATTAGGCAGACTGGTGAGAGAGAGCTACATCCCTTCCGACAGCAGCATGCAGTAATCCAGCCAAAATATTTCAGAACTAATTACTCTCCAGCCTGCTAATCCCTGGTAGAGGGAAAAAAAAAAACAAAAAAAAAACAAAAAAAAAACAAACAAAAAACCCACCCCATATATTTTGGGAAGTTCATTGGAAGCATCTGTTTAAGATGTTGTTAATCCTTCGTTGCAAACTCATTGGCGGGGTGATAATGAACCAGCCCTGGTTGTGCTCAGCGTGCTGAGACCTAAACCTCATCTTCCTTAAAGCTGATTATTCCCTACAAAGGAACACAACTCAATCCCTTTTCTTCTTGCTCCGCTTTTGTTTCTTCTGGTGAGGACTTCTCATTCCTCCTCCGCTTTTCCAGCCGGCAGCTGGCAGCAGAAACGGGCTTTAATCTCAGATTTCAGGATCAATAAGGAAGGGCACTATTGATTTTGGCACACCGGGATGACCCCAGGGGTCCACAGCAACCACTGAGGACTTTTGATGTTTCTGGACCTTCTTCAAGTAGAATTTCTAACAACCTCCCACCCTCCTGAAGCTCAGCCAGGAGGAGTTTGCTTTGCTGAGCAGCAGCACAGCGGGGTCCTGGCATGATCCAGTGGGGAGGTGTCTCCCTCTGGAGCTCAGAGCAAGGCAAGGGGGAAAAAAACACCCTCGTGCCTCAGACAGGTTAAAGAAATCCATTAGAACCTCATTTCCATGGAAGAACACGGTGCTGGGAAAGCACCCAGACCGTGCCTCCGACCGGAGCCCTGCTCCTGCCATCCCTCTTCCAAGAGCATTTGCCAGCACCTTAAATTTCAGACTTCCTCGCTTTGGAGTGCCTGCCTTGAGTTCTCTTGAACCATCTGGGCTCCTCTGTGATTTTCAGTGATAGTTTGGAGAGGTCTGGATTCAATTCTTCTAACGGCCCGGCTCAGATCACTCCTGCACTTTGGGGTGAGTTTGGGACGCTGCCCAGAGCAAACAAAAGAGGAGCTGTGGGGTTTTTCTTTTGCTTTTTTGCTTTTTTTTGCTCCTATAAATTTGACGGATTTCAGATTTATGCTTGTGGAGTCTGTACAGTTTTTTATCTGATTAAAGAGGGATGAGGAAGGAAATGGATTGCTTGGAGCTGCCAGGACGGCATCCGTCTCTTCCTCCAGACCTGCCACTGGCTTGGGACAAATTAAAAGTCCTCCCAGTGCTCAGATTTTCACACTTTTGGAGGTCACCTACACCAGGATCCCAGAAGTCACCGAGTTAGGGGCCTGTCTCTCCCTCCAGCAGCCCTAAAATCTGTGTGACCACACCGAGGAGAGCAGATGTGAGGCTGACACACGTCCCATCACGTCTGTCTGCCAGTCAGATATCCAAGGAGAAGAGGAATCATTTTCTTACCTCCAAAAAATATCTCAAGACACTTAAAAATGAGGTTTTGCAGGAGCTGGTCTCAGGTCTGGTCCTGCAGAACACTTCTGGGGGTTGGGGTGGAGACTTCCCAAACTGTGTAGTTCTGCTGTGGGACTGTGGAGGAGCAGGAGGATGGGGTTTGAACACGGGAGGATGCTGATAATGTAATAAAAAGCTCTGAAAATAAAAACAGAACAGAATTTAGCAGGGATAAGGGCAAAGTCTCACAGAGGGACCACAGGGATGAGATCCTGTCTGCCAGTAGCAACTGGAAAGGTCTGTGGGATGTCACCCATCAGGCACAACCCTTAATCACCAACTTTCCACGGCTGTGAAGAGGGTTTGGATCCTTCCAGGGAGGCCAAACCTGTAGAATAATTGGGCTGGGCAGAGGTCCCCAGACAAAGGGAGCCAAGGGGGAAACAGGAGTGGGCAAAGAGGTAAAAAATACACCAAAGGAAGGCAAAATCGAGGGAACTGGGGGTGGTTAATCCACGGAAGAGAACATTCCAGGGAAAACATGCCACACTATGGGAATGTAATTTTAGTGTAGGCAAGGCAGGGAGGGTTTGGTTCCGTGGGTCCAGGAGGAGAACGGGGCGGGAGGTGCAGCACGTTCTGGGAAAGGGACATGTTTGCAGGACTGGTGTGTCTTGCAGGCAGAAATATCTTCATGCTGGTGGGTGGAACTGCAGCAGAAACAGTGAATGATCCCTCTAAATATTGGTCCAAAATGATTACCTTATTCCTTGTAAAGGAGAGTCTCCTGTTTTGTAGTTTTCCTGACCTTTTTCTTCTGAAGAGGGAAACCAAGCCCAAACTGTGCAAACTTTGCCTTGTGACATACTGAGATTGGCAACTTGGTTTTCCTGCCTTCAAATCAGCCTGGTTGTGCAGCTAAAATAAACCAAAACAATGCTGGGAGGAGGCGTCTTTTCTTTTTACTTCACTGTGGAAACCCAAGATCAAATATTTCCGCTGGCCCGAGCAGCACCACCACCAACTGTTCCACATTCCCTGCTCACTAAAATGTGCTCAAGCGTGGCCAGACTCCTGCTGGGAGTGGGATGGAGGGGGAGAAGAACCAGTCTGGATCCTGCAGCTCATCTTGGAG
Source organism: Sinosuthora webbiana (assembly GCA_013397395.1). Taxonomy (NCBI): domain Eukaryota; kingdom Metazoa; phylum Chordata; class Aves; order Passeriformes; family Sylviidae; genus Sinosuthora; species Sinosuthora webbiana. Next base: position 892,927 of record VXBN01012572.1, read on the forward strand.
TGGAGGAGCTGCTCCTGCCACACTCCCTGGTCCAACAGGAGGTTGAACATTTGCTTTTTCTGTGTGAAGTTAGTGAGAGCAGTGTCTGGAAGCTTCTGAGCAGGGAGATGGGCTGTAAGCATTTATTTGGTGAGAGAAGATGTGTACGTGGCTGGCAGAGGGGCTTTCACTCACACCTCACTGATCAGGGCTCTTGTGGTTGCTTGGAAAAGAGTTTTTGGCATTTTGTGGCACTGCCAGGAGAAACTGAGCTGTTAATGATGGGTACAAAGCACCCTGTGTGTGCCCAACAGCAAAACTCATCCCAAATCCTGAGCTCTCGAGAGGTGGGAAATCAGATGTGGGCATCTTCCTAAACCACGAGGTTTCTTTTGAGCTCTGGAAGCTTTGTAGCCAAGGAAAAAAAAAAAAGGTGAAGAGATAACAAAGAGTTCCCTTCCCAGAGCAGAACAATAAAGGCCACTGGTTGATCATTTGAATTTGTTGCCTAATGAAATTGGATACAGTCTGAACCCCCCTACGCCAAAGGCTAATTCATTTCCACGTTTGAAATGCGTGTTATCAATTACTGACTGCAGATCTAATGATTTCCAGAGCTGCTTTGGATTCTGATACCAGAGCCTTTGAGGATTTATTGATGAGGAGTCTATAAAGTCAATTTTGAACTCTGCATTCAATTCATCTCAGGAGTGTGCACCCAGCTCTTGGGGCGTTGAGTCACAGCTCAGCCAGGCACATAAATATCTCCTTTTTCTCATCAGCACAGTTTGAACGCCGTCTGAATTCAGGAGTTACTCCACGTGTCCTGGAGGACCATCCTGCAAGGACGTGGGGTGAAATGCAACAGTGTCACAGGGAAGGTCATCACCCTCTGCTGCCCAGCTTGGAAGTCAGAAAGGTCCACAGTGCCTCTCCAGGCTCCGACGTCTGTGAGTCCTTAGAGAGAGGCGATAATTACCCGACATGGATTTAATGAGGGCAGAACCTAAAGTGCTCCCCAGCTTTGCTCCCAGGAACAAGTGGGTTCCCTAAGCTGAGCCATGAAAATGCCACATCTACCTGATGCAAGCAGCAAGAGCAGTAGCTTTAAATCTGAATATCTGGTTTTTTCAGACCCAAAATGTGCAGCTGAGTTGGGTGATGTCATCACAGGAAGCCGCGATAGCAGCAAGAGGAGCTGTCCCTCCCTCCTGCCCTCCATATTCTGCAGAAACACCTTTCAGATCCATGTTTTTTGAGATTTGTCACCTCTTATTGACACATTTACAGACTCATGTCTCAGGGTGACTCTGTGTCCTGTGACACCCTGCTTTAGCCTGAAGGAAGTGACAAAGCCACAACATTGGGATATCAGGGCTGGCCACCAGTCCCAACTTATACACAGCAGTGCTTTTTTGGGAAAAACTGGGGCAGGCTTTCCTCTGGCTGGGGATTTGGGAGGGAAGTTTTTGGATTTTTACATGCCTCTGACCAACACAAACCTTGTCCTGTCAACAGCTGTTTGCAAACCTTCCACCTGTGCCCAGCTTGCTCCCCAGAGCCTCTGGTTTTCCCTTTCTCCCATTTGCACCTGGTGAAAGTGTTGGATTTGCCTTGTGGCCTGGCAGAGGGAAGGCCAATAATGACAGGGCTTTTTGCTGCTCCTGAGCAGAGGGATGGGGATTTATGGGGTTTCTGATGGTGCTGTGTGCCCCAGCAGGGTTGGTTATTGAGGACTCCAGCACGTGTTCCTTTGTGCTCACCCATCACACTGGGATGTGTCCCACTGGGACCTTCCTTAGGGACAGGCAGAGCCAGAGGGGCAGAAACTCCTGTGGGTCGATCCACTGGGCTCCTACTGAAGTGAGCAAGCTGCTGATTTAATTAGGAGAAAGGGTTTATTGGTGTTTAGATAAGAACAATCCCGTTCTCATGCCCATATCCGTGCATGGCAGCGTGCTTTGTTTCCCCCTTCCTTCTTGTATCTTATAAACCCAGCTCCACATTTTCTTAACAGGGGAAATTTATGGAGCCAGAGCTCCAATCATTATAAATCACGCAGAGCACACAAACACAAGAGGCGAAAAGCAAGCGAGAACATTGCAAATCATTCAGTGTCAATAATCTCCGTTGTTATTTGCAGCCAGCAAAGGAAATTGGACTTTTTAATATGTAACACATTAACCTGAGTGTCTGCCTAAATGGAGCTGCGTTCTTAATGTGTTGACATATTCACACAAGTGCTCTTTCTCTAATTCCCCCAACCTTAACATAACAATAATATTGTCAAATCATTAGCAGGCCCTTAAAGGAGGATTAATTCTCCCTAATGAAACAGTGAGTTACACCCTTGGCTGTGGCCTGGCCACGCCGAGCCCACGGCATCCATCTGGGCACTCCTGGGGCTAATGCTCGGAGTTCAGGGCTAGGGAAAGCACATCCGTGTGCTGGGAAGGGGGGAAACAGGAATTCCACAAGTCTGGTGGACTGGATGGCAATGACAGAGGCTAAAATCATGGAATCATGGAACCACAGGATGATTTGGGTGGGAAGGGACTTTAAGCTTATCTCATCTCAAGGGACAGGACCTTCCACTATCCCAGGCTGCTCCAAGCTCCTTCCAATCTGCCCTTGGACACTTCCAGGGATCCAGGGGCAGCCACAGCTTCTCTGGGCACCCTATGCCAGGGCCTCATCACCATCCCAGGGAGGAATTCCTTCCCAATATCCATCCAAACCTGCTCTCTGTCATTTTGAGTCCATTTTCCTTGCCCTGTCCTTCCCTGCTCCAACTCTCACAATGTTATTTCTCCTCTGGTGATATGGTTTATTACCATAAATTATGGTTTATTACCAGTGGGGGGGTTTGTGCTCCCAATGCCATGGGATGAGGTGTGAATGTTCTGACCATGCTGCCATCCCACTCCATTTCCCTGGATCTTGTGCCCAGCTCCAACACGCCCCTCGCAGGAGTCACAGAGGGGATGAGGAGAATCTGGGATTTGGGTGGGGTGTGAGCCAGCTCCACAAAGCACAGCAGAGCAAACCACATTTCTGGAGAGAGGAGGGCATAGAGCTGATGCCCCTGAACACTCAGGGAATGAACACTGGGAGCTGTTCCCCATAATTGCACTGGGCAAGCAGGGAGTGGTCAGCTCTGCTCGCCCCGCTCCTCCCGTGGCTCTCTTTATTTTGCTGCATTTTCCCCTGGTTTAATTTGGAGTTTTTACGGGCAGAATGTGCTCAGGATGGTGCATAATGGGCCCAACTGTGCAGAAATGTCATGCATGCGAAATCTATGCAAAGCCCCTGCTATGCTTTTGCCTGAATCAATTTGAAGAAGATGCTCCATAAAACAGGATAAAGCCAGATTAAGTGCATACAAATGAGGCAGCCCAGGCAAGGCTTTCAGAATTTGTTGGAGACAGATGGAATACAAATGGAGGCAGGAATTGCACCGGTGCATGTGTAAAACACACTTGGCAGATCCACCCAGAGGGGTGGAGGGGAGAGAAGCAGCCTAAGGAGAAGTCCCCACTGCAGAGGCCACCTGCAGGCAGAGAGGACAATAAGGCAGACACAAGGCCCATCTTCCTTCACAGCTACGTGGCCTTTGGTTTTCCAGCAGATTCCCTGTAAAGCAGCTCAGCTTTCTGTGGCAGCTCCGTGAGGAACAGGGGAGTTGCAGGAATTCCGAGGGGGAAAAGCCCATCAGCAGCCCATCAGGTGTTATTTGCTTTGCTCCCACATTTATTTGGTATTCCCGGATCATTTTCAGCTCCCAGCCCTCTGCAGCTCTCCCCCTGCCAGCGTGGAACAGGCTCCCCAGGATGGTGGTGCCATACGTGGCCAGGCTGGGATGCAAAATATCCTGTGAAATAAAGCGAGCAGATTGGGAACTTCTGTTCCCGTCAGCTGAGAACAAGGGAAGTGCACGGAAAACTGATGAGAGGGAAGACTTCCTTTTTTTTTTTTTTTTTTTCCCTTTTTTTTTTTACACAATTAGCTGCTGGAAATCAGAGCCAGAAGATTTTGCTGAGGCTGAAAATTTGGCAGGCTGCAAACTCTGAATGGGACGAGGACAGGGATTTAAGGAGCCCCAGCAGGGCCTGTAATCCACAGGCTTAGCTCAGTGAGGGCTTTTTGCACTGAATTCCTGAAGAAATGTGGTCTCACCACTGCTTTGCCAGTCCACGTCCATGTGGCAGCCTTTGGGCTCCTCATTCCATGAGTAATTTCTGGCCATGCCCCACTGGAATCACAGAATGGTTTGGGTTGGGATGGACCCTGGAGATCATCCAGCTCCCAACCCCTGCCATGGGCAGGGAACTTTCCAGAGGAAGTGGCCACAGGCTCCATAACTCAAAGATAATTCCCTTTCTGGGAGAGCTGTGGAATATCAATGGTCAGGTAGAGATGAAGATGTTCTGCCAGTGGCTCCTGAGAATATCCCAGTTCATGCCTGCCTGGATATTTTGCTAATATTTTCCTCTGGGTGCTGCAGTGCTCATGGAAACAGTCCATGTTTTCCATGGGTACTTTGGGAAAACATCACGTCCTCGGGCTGCTGGGGGAGAAACTCACTTGGAAAGGGAGCTCAGGGCCTTCAGGCTTGGAATCAGAAGTGAAAACCCCTGTGAGGAGGTTTTCACTTCTGATTGGAGTTGCTGCTGAAAAAAAAAAAAAAACTAAGGAAGTAAAGGCTGGTGGAGACAAGGGTCTGCCCCAGCCAGCTCCAAAACCCATCTGTTCTTCTGTTTGGGGGCATATTTTAGGGAAAATTTATGCTGAATCCACTTAGACAGTCCTAAATATTTCATTGGCACCAGTGAAGATATTCCCACAGCTTCAAACCAAGCATATGGCCCTAGGAGGAAAGAGGAATTGGAAGTAATGACAATTAAACACCGAAAAATATCTGCAGTCCCCTCTCAGCCAAAAAAAAAAAAAAAAAAAAAAAAAAAAAGAACATGTAATATAGATTATTTCAGAAAGTTAATGAATACAAAAACTCATGTAACTGGCAGGTCTGGACTTATTTTGAAGCTACACCTGAAATCCTGGGGTCGGTTTTGGGCCCTGCATGACAGGAAGGACATTGAGGGGCTGGAGTGCGTCCAGGGAAAGGAATGGAGTTGGAGAAGGGGCTGGAGTACCAGGAGAGGCTGAGGGAGCTGGGAAAGGGGCTCAGCCTGGAGAAAAGGAGACTCAGGGGGAACCTTCTGGCTCTGCACAACTCCCTGACAGGAGGGGAGAGCCAGGGGGATCAGGCTCTGCTCAAGGAACAGGGACAGGAGGAGAGGGAACGCCCTCAGGCTGTGCCAGGAGAGGTTCAGGCTGGACACCGGGAGGTGTTTCTTCATGGAAAGGGCTATCCAGCCCTGGCACAGCTGCTCAGGGCACTGGTGGAGTCCCCATCCCTGGAGGAATTTCAAAGCCCTGTTGGTGTGGCCCTTGGGGACAAGGGTCAGTGGTGTCCTCGGCCTTGGCTGAGGAAATGGTTGGGCTCAACGAGTTTAGAGGGCTTTTCCAACATAAACAATTCCATGGTCCTGTGATTCTGTGTGGCAGTTGTTTGTGAGACGTTGGTTTTTGTCACACTGTTGTTCAGCTATTCCACCCTTGGAGAGGAATTTCACGTGGCCAAAAAAACACAGGAAAATGCTGCATGGGTGGGAGTTCACATGCTGATGGTCAGAACCATGTTCCATTCATTCCCACTAAAAACTCACAGCCCTCACAAAGCTTGATTTTCCAAGTGTGAAAAACTGTTCCTGCTCTTCCAGAAGTCATTTCTCCTGAGGGAAACTAGGAGAGGAAGCCACGCAGGCTGGGACAACACTCCCCATGCTTCTTAGTTGTGTATTCCCTTGGACAGCTGTGCCAGGGTCACTGCCATGTGTTATCCTGCTCAAAAACAGGGAGCTCCAGGGGTCTGCCATGGTGGCTCCATGAGCCAAGAGCTGTAAGGGCTTGGCTGGGCAGGAGGGAGAAGAAATGCCTTCCACCTGTGCTGTAGCTCTCGCTGTTTCGAGCTGAATAATTCAGGGTTTGGATTTTAATGAAGGTATCTGTGGTGCTGACAATTTCCCTGCTTCTCCAGAACAACAAACCCTTCATTTAAACCTGAGATGAATTTTGGCTGCGAGCCTGAGCTGCTCCTTGTTGATTCAGGGAGTCCCCTGAGATGCTGAGGGTGACCAGGGGAGCCCCTGTGGACTCCTCCAAGAGGGTTCAGAACCTTTGCCAGGCTCAGTCTGCTTCCCTTTGCTCCCTGCTCTGAGCAGGAATGTGGGAAGTGGCCTCAGGTGCTCAGGGTGCAGCATCATGGAGATTTTCCCTTAGTCCAGACCAAAGCTCCAGGAGCCAGAGACTCGGTGTGGGGAGTGGGTTGGTGGCTTGGTTCCCTGTGGACCTGGAAAAGTGTTCCTGTGTCCTGTTTCTCAGCTCCATAGTTCATGGGTGGGATGGGAAACTCATCCCTGTCCCCTTCTTCCACAGCCCTCAGCCACCCTCAGTATTCCACGCACAGGGAAGCTTTGGAAAACTTTTGATCTTTCTTTTTTCTCTTCACAGACCAGGATGTTCCCAGTCCTCCTCTGCCTCCCCCTCCCCATGAGGATTCCCATCCTTCCCAGCTCTCCCAACCGTGTTCCATCAAGGGACACTGTTCCCCTTATGTGATATCTCCTTTAACTTTGTCAGGAGTATTGAATGTAATTCTGGCAGACTTGTTTTTCATTGAAATACTCTTTTCCTCAGCATAAAGGATTTTTAGAGAGATTTTTAGACTTCGATTTCACTCGATGAGCCGTTTTCTTGCCAAAAAAAATAAAAGGAAGGAAGGAGAGGGGAGAGAGAGAGAGGGATGGATTTGGAATGTGCAAAAAGTAATGCTCCAGGATTTTCTCCCTGTGACATGGTTCCCTTAGGAATTACCTCGCTGTTTCATTTCCATGTTTTTTATTGCTCAAGCTCTCAGAAACAACATTTCTTTGTTTAAGAGCTGACCCAGCCAGGAATGCAAATCCGGGTTGCTCTGGGTCTGCATCACCTCGGCCCGGAGCAACTCCCGCGCCCTGGGCTCCTGCTGCAGCTCAGCACAACCCTCAGAGAGGGCTCGGGGATTCCCTGGGAAAGGCAGCAGATGGAAAGCAGGGAATGTGACAACCCAGCAGGAAATAATCCTATTCTCTGGCTTTTGTGCAGATCCCAGGAGGATATACACCAGGTGGAATGTCCCCGGAGAGCCGGAACCAGAGCAGGCATCAAGTGAGCCCAGCCATGTCCAGACACCCCCTGGGACAAATCCCCCATGGAACAGCGATTGTGAAGGAAAGGAGCAGACATTCCATGCAGGACATCCCACAGGACTTTATGCATCCCTGAGGAGAGATAATTCAGAGCTTTCCTCCCAGCCTCAGGAGCTGCTGTGCTGCCAGACAGCCAAACCAAGGGACAGCTTCCACGTCAGGCACGTTTCCTTCCTGATGGAAGCCTCTGGAGTCCAATTCCAGCACCCTCACGGTTCCAGCCAGCTCACAATTAGGATCATGGAATCATGGAGCGGTTTGGGTTGGTAGGGAACTTAAAGATCCTCCCATTCCACCCCCTGCCATGGGCAGGGACACCTCCCACTAGCCCAGGTTGCTCCAAGCCCTGTCCAGCCTGGCCTTGGACACTTGCAGGGATCCAGGGGCAGCCACAGCTCCTCTGGGCAACCTGTCAGGGCCTTCCCAACTTCACAGGGAGGAATTCCTTCCCAATATCCCATCTAAATTTCTCCTCTTTCAGTCTGACCATGGGTTCATCAGAGCTGCCAAGGCACAAAGGATCGGGGCCTCTGAAGCTGCTGTGGCTCTCTGTCAGCTGCAAGATCCTGCTGAAAAGCTGACACTGTCCTGATAAAGCCTCTGCTCCTGATTGTACCTCAGGGAAGGGAATTTAGGCACCATGGGAGTGGCTAAAGAAAACTTCCTGAGGGATCCCCCCTGAGCACTACACAGCAGCAAGGGACAGAGGAAAGAGATATTTCACTTTCAGGGGCCTTAACAGAGAAACATGCCAGGGATGCTCCATAAATCCCATTGTAACAGCTGGAAGTTGGTGCCTAGAAAGGTCAAAGAGTAAAAATTCTGGGCCCAAATCTGGTTCTTCCAGGTGCAGGCATGGTGCTTGAACTGCCATATCTTCCTTCCCACCCCAAAAGGCCTGGACCTGGGAAAGGTGACACTCTTGCCTTCCCATTAGAGAGGAGGCAAATTATCCTGATGAGGATGGAGCCCTCACCTCAGAGCTGCACATCCCAGGGGGAGGAAACTCCCACTCTCCCTGTCACTGTCACCAGGCCCTCCTGTCTGTCATTCCCCCCTGCTTTAAACTGCAGTTTTGAAATAGAAATGTGTGAATTGAGCTGGTTTAGTCCCTGTTTGGATCATGGAGACTGTGTCCTACTCCATCCCAGGCTTCCCTCAGCCTGGGGCAGCTGGAGCCAGGACACCCTGCAGGTTGCACTCTTACCCTGCTCGTGGCAGATCCCTGTGGAAGAACAGGAACCGTTTTAGGAGCTGTGTGCAGGGAAGTGAAGCCCTGTTTTCCCCCTGCAGCAGCAGCTGCCTGGAGCCCCTCTGGATGCTCATTTGCAAAGTCATCCCTGGTCATTTATTTCAGAACCTGCTGAGGAACAGCTGCTCCAATGAGAAATGTGGCAAATCCTCCGTGGGGCTCTCCAGACTTGGCGCAGGGGAATTTTGGCGAACAGAAGAAGGAACAGGTGAAGGTGACAGGAGCTGGTGGTTTGGACACAGAAGAGCCAGAACCAGCTCCATGCACAGCTGTTGTGGGCCTGGAGCTTTGCTCAGGGATGCTGTTCTCCTGTTGGAGAACAGGCCCATAGCCTCACAATTCCTTTGGGATTTTTCCTGCAGTGAGTGTTGCAAAGTTGCTGCTGCCTCCTCCTTCTTGCCCCAGTGGCACCACCTCACCCTCAGCTGTGCAGGTCCAGCAGGCTCTGAATGGTCCAGCGAAGGTCAGGGTTTGGTGTCCAGGTGCCCAGCTTCCAAAGGAGGCTCAGGAAAACCTTCTGGGAAAGGAGAGGAGACCTGGCTCCTGCCTTAGCAGAGCAGTGTGGGGGGGGATCACACCCCACAGGGCTGAGGGCCTTGCTGAGGCACCTGGAGCAGAAGAGGAAATCCCACTGGAGTTCTGGGACAGCCCTGGTGCTTTATTGTACAAAATAGTTTTCTATCTCCAACTTGGCTGGGCTGAAGTTTGGCTGGGAAAGACACAGCTCCATCTCTGTGCTCCTCACTGGGAATGAGCATCACTAAAAACCAGGAGCTTTCTAACAGGAATCAAAGATCAAGTGTAGGAATAGGGTAAAAAGCTAGCCTGTCACTTCTTCTAAGTGCAGCTAACAAGCAATCTGTAAATTCCCATGTGAAGCTATTTTGAGAATGAGAAGTTCCTTTAACACAACAATCTGTTCTGAGGGCGAAAAATAACTGCACCTGTAATAACAAGGGATTTGTCCCATGAGAATCAGTAACGAAAATATGTAAACAACCTGAGAATAGATGGATTTGATGGACAAGTAAAATGTCTTTTACTAACCAATAGAGTAATTAACAAGAAAGCTATTAACCAATTAGAAGTCACCCTCGAGGTTTGTAAAAACTGCATTAAAAGACAGCATGGGGCCATAACAAAGTGCCTTCTGAAGAGATTCTATCGTGCCACTCTTTGTGTCATGTCTGCCCCAACAAGGTTCATCAAGAGAAAAGCACAAGGTCTGGATCTTTGAAGGTCCCACAAGTCCAAATTCAGTTTTCAGCCTCAGTCAAATCCTGTAACCCACAATGAGATCGGGAGCTGCGGGTGCCCAGTCCAGGCCCTGGCTATGATGGGGTCAGCAGGGGCTGCAGGGATCTGCACAGCTCTGAGAAATGACTTTGTGGCCTGGCACATCCCCCTGTGCAGGAAAAAGACACTGGGTATCACCAGGGCCTCTCACGAGGGTCAGAGCTGCCCACAGCCAGAATTCCCAGCTCGTGGCCTCTCCAAAGCCATCTGCAGGACTGGTGTGCTGAAATCCCACTGTGAGGCCCCACCACACTTCCAGCAGCCCTGCCGGAAAGGCACTGCCCTCCCCATCCCTGGAAGTGCCCAAGGCCAGTATTGGAGCAGCCTGGCCCAGTGGAAGGTGTCCCTGCATGGGAAGGAGAGGAATTAGGTGGTCTTTATGGTCCCTTCCCACCCAAACCACTCCATGATGCTATGGAAGGGCTGCAGCAGCAGGCCTGAGAGCCACCCCCAAATTTGGGCTGCTGTAGGGAGCAGAGCGGGGGAAAGCAGTGAGGCAGAGCAGATAAAGATTTGCATGAACAAAGGAGTTCTATTTTCTGTTCAGTTTGTTTTTTTGTTCCCCAAAACAAAGGAGAGACTGAAGAGCGCCTGTTTAATTTGCGAATTTCACAGCTTCGCCTCGCACAAGAGAGGGGGGAAGGAGCAACAAAAAGCCCAACAACAGGCATGGAAAGAGCCCCAAGTATTAATGGCAGCTGATCAATAACTAATCCGCAGTGTTCCAGTTACCAACTTGATGGAGAAAATTCACGGTGCTTAAGTAATTCCAACTAATCTTAATGAATGCCTCCATGCCTACATGCCTGCAGAGCTGTGTGAAATTTATAGAAAAATGTCATTTCGGCTCTCTGAATATTTTTTCCCCTCGCAGTCATCAAAGGAGCATAAAAAATGCTCTTAGAAATCTGCTATCTCTCCCTGCCAGATGAGGGCTTCAAAAGGCGAGCACTCATTTTTTAGTCGTAAGCAGGGAAGATTATGAATACATTATCTGGTTAACATTAAAAAAAAAAATTCAAAACACCCAATTTTACATTCTTACTTATTTATCCCGTGCCTCTGTCCCCTTTGTGCGCCTCAGCCTCTTCCCCGCTGAAGAAAATAATGCCAAGTAGACAAATCAGCTACAAGTAGGCAAGCGGTGATACATATTTTTGTTCTATTTTTATTTGGCGCTACTTCGGGGAAATTTCAAAGGGAAAGGAAGATCAATATGGTGGGTTTGAGCTCTCTCTGTCTTTGCCTGCTAAAAGCTGACGAGTCCCTCTCAAGTTTGGGAGCAGCCTGCAGGAGAAGCCTCTGCTAAGCTGCCACCGAGGCAGCGAGGACCTCGCTGGGGAGCAGAAGCACGAGGGGAACGAGGCTTTGTAGAGACAGAAAGGACGGATGGAGAAGCTGTGGTAATTTTCCAGTGGAAGTTTATTTCCCCCTGGGAAGTCTAAGGAAGGGTTTTAGCACGGGAATGGAGGGAGCAGTGACAACCAGGACGGGATTTCTGGGGAGGCGTGGGCCAGGGGGGAGGATGGAGACAGACCCATCCCTTCTTGTGCTGATCTAGATGAACACCCCACTTCTGGTCCTACAATAAGGAACAGAATCATGGAATAACTTGAGCTGGAATGGACCCACAGGGATCATCAATCCAGCTCCTGGCCCTGCACAGACACCCCAACAATCCCACCCTGTACATCCATGGGAGTGTTGTCCAAAGGCTTCTGGAGCTCTGGCAGCCTTGGGGCTGTGCCCATTCTCTGAGGAGCCTGGGCAGTGCCCAGCACCCTCTGGGGGAAGAACCTTTCCCTATTATCCCACCTAAACCTCCCCTGACACAGCTCCAGCCACTCCCTGGGTCCTGTCCCTGTTCACAGAGGACAGAGCAGAGACTGGAGCTGCCCAAGGAGAGGAAGCTTTGGGTCAGGATGATGACTGCCCTCAGCCTCCTCTTCTCCAACTGAACAGACCAAGTGCCCTCAGCTGGATGAAGGCTTCCCCACCCCCACCAGATGAGGGACTGGTAATGAAGATGTGTTCCCAGTGATACCCAGGAGTATCTGGAGATGGACACCTGGGGCCTCTCTTATCCCTCACTTCAGGCCACTGCAGCTCCTCAGGTCTCTCACCCTCAGCCTCAAAGGCAGGAAGGAATATTCAGCATAATTCCTTTCAGTATGCCCATGCTCCCACCAGAGAATCCTCCCCAGCAGGGCTGCCTGCCCTCGCTGGGCAGTTGTGTCCATGCAACTCTTCCCACTTACTGAAAATTCCTCCACATCAAAAGGGTCCCTTTTTCTCCTCCATTTCCCTCAGGGTCCAGCTATGACTCTGTCATAAATTGATGTACAAAGTATGAACAGGAGGATTTTTTTTAGAACAACTTCAGCAATCTTTGTAGTTCATAACTAGGCATGCAGGGGTTTTATTAATTTAACAGTGTTATTCCCCTTATGAAATATTCATCCCAGAGGATTTCTGTGCACATGAAGGTTTTGAAGAAATTGATCTGCAATGCAGCTACTCCTTTAAAAGAATGATTTCTTTATTATCTCTGCCTTTCAGTGCTACTCTATATCTGAGCAGTGCCTGATTAAATGTGTGATCAATCTCAGGAAAGCTAACAGATACATTTTTAATTGGGGGTGAATTTACTGTGTGGGAGGAGGCGTTTGGCGAGCCCAGCCCGCTGGAGGCTTTGCTTTGCCAGCTCCTCCTCTGGCATCCTTGCAAGCCATTGGCTTCCCAAGCCCTGGGAGATGCCTTCACCCCCCTTGGCATCACCAGCTCAGCTGATCCAGTGTCATACCGTCAACTGATGGAGATGGAGCTGCTCTTGGGCCCTGATTCAGCAGAGCCATTTAACAGGCTCTTCTCCCAGGGAGCTGAGCCCTGCTGGCTTTGGTTCCCTTGCCCTCTCCCCACATTCCTGTGCTGTTTTCCAAATATCCACTCAATCCACTGGTGAGTGCTGTCCTGTCCCCTCTGGGCTGGCTGGGGTGGGCAGTGGCTGCTGGGTCACAACCCCATGGGATGGAACATCTCCCGTGGTGCTGAATCCAAGCACAGTTATCCTAAGGCGAATCCCTGAATCCCAGAATGGTTTGGGTTGGAAAGAACTGTAAAGCCCATCCAGTCCCACCCCCTGCCACGGGCAGGGACACCTTCCAGTATCCCAGGCTGCTCCAAGCCCCTTCCAACCTGGCCTTGGTCACAGCTTCTCTGAACAACCTGTGCCAGGGCCTCCCCCCTCCACAGAGAGGAATTTCTTCCCAAGATCCCACCTACCCCTGCCCTCTGTCAGCTTAAGGCCATTCCCCCTTGTTCTGTCAGTCCATCCATTGTCCAAAGTCCCTCCCCTGCTCTCCTGGAGCCCCTTTAGGCACAGGAAGGGGTTTTAAGGTTACCTCAGAGCCTTTGTTTCTGGGGGCTGAACACCCCCAACTTGTGTAAATAGAAACTGGAATTTAAAGGTCATGCAAAGAGGAGAAATGGGAGCAAAGAGGAGAAATGGGAGTTATTTTTGTACCCTTCCCAGCGAGATCCTTCCAAGTGCTGCCGCAGCAGGGCACTGGGAAAAGGAGGCATCAGACAGGTCTGACAGGGAAAGCACCAACTCTGCTCCAAGCAGCCAAACTTTGCAGCCCCTTTTGGCCTGCACTTGATCCTTCCAAGGCATTTGGGGATAAAACACATGGCTGTGTTCAGAAGTGATGCCAGGATGATGTGCCTTTGGCATGAACAGGGAGGTGGAGCCCAGCTGACCCCTCCTTTCCCCTCGGGTGTCCTGCTAATCCCCTCCAGCAGCACCTCTGGCTTCACCCACAGCACTGCCTGAGTGCCACCTGCTCTGTCCCCACCACACCCTGGTGCCCCCCGGATGGCTCCAAGCTGCACTTCCCAGCTGGAACACTCCAGGCAAAGGCTGGGACTTCACTTGGAGGCAGGTGAGGGTTGTCCTGGGGTGCAGCACCTGGCTGTCACCCCCCTGTCCCACTCTGAAGGGGGACACCATTAGGTAGGAAAATGTCCAGGCCCATCCTGCCCTGCTGGCCCCCACATCCCCTCCTTGCAGGGGACACCGATCCGATGTCACCAAGCCCCGGAGGAGCCTGGAGGAGCCAGGGCTGTGCTGGGCACTGGGGGTGGCACAGGCTGGGGCCATGTCCCTGCTCAGTCTCGCAGTGTCCCCTGGCGTTTGCAGACTCCAAGCAGCCGGAGCTGAGCTGCTCCCCACGGGATTTGCCCGGGAGCATCCAGGAATGGCATCCACCCGAGCTGGAGCTGCAGCACAGCCCCTCTGCCACCCTCAGAGCCGCTCCCAGTGACACCGTGCTCCCAAAAAGGGCACTGAACCACCCTTTGCTGTACAAGCCCTCCCAGAACGGATATAAAAACAATTCCAAATGATCCCACACAGAAAAGCTGGAGGAATTTGCCTTTCAGCTTGGATTCCAGTAGACTTGAGGTATTATGACCACGCTGGGCCTGTTTGCATCCCCACAGTCACCCTGAAAGTCTGAATTTTACCCAGATGTGAAAGGGACACGATTCAGGCCCTAGAACCCCAGAAAGAAAATATGAATGGCTCTTCCCTGGTTTTACACTGGGCACAAAATCTCCAGGGAGGTGAGAAACAGGGAAATGCTGGGGGAATTGGTGCTGGAGCAAAGTACAGCTGAATTAAAACCAGTAATACACGATTAGATCCAGACAAATCAAGGTTTCATTCATTCCTCTTTCCTTTTCTAGAGGGCCAGTACTCTTCCAGAGCAATCCAAGATGTCTGGCAGGGAATGGGAAGCTGAAAAAGCAAATAAATTATTATCAAGGTAGAAAAAATCCTGCAGCCTTCAAAGGAACTGCTTAAAGACAGGAGAGTTCTACCTGGCCAAAGGATTTAATAGAGAAATGCCGGCCTTGAAATCCACGATATTTAAAAGCCCTCTGACTACAAAATAAACTGGAGAATTTTGTTACCAACCAACATCATTTTTGAGGTATTTTGGAAGCTGCAGAGGAGCAGGAACATCCCAGACTCCCAGTTTAAGGAATATATCCTGTGCAGGTCTCTAGATGTGTAAACACACCCAATGTTGGTGTTTAGATCAATCCCTGGTCATTAAATATTGAACACCTCCAAGGCCAGACCCCTCAGATTTTCTGGAAGATTTGTTGATCCTTCTCTCCACACAGGATCGACTCGGGATAAATACGGGAGAGATTCTACAGAGCTTTGGCATAATAATTATAATAAAAATCCCAATGAATTGTGTTGTTATCCAGCACAAGTCCCTGACCTCAGCACTTCCTATGAGGCAGTGCTGCATTTAGCAAACACGCCGTAGGATTTTGCTGGAAAATAAAACTGATTGGACAGATACGGGAGTCAGTGAGCTAAAAGGATGCTCGTGGATAAAGTGAGCCCCCAACGCTGAGGGGATTATCCCAGGTGAAAATCCAGCTGAAACAACGCCGCTGTTAAATGCAGTTATCCCAAATGACGGGCATTGACCTGCTGAAATTGCATCACGGAATATGAATTATGTGGATTATCCTGAACTGGAAAGGGCCCACAAGGATCATCCTGGCCCTGCACAGGACATCCCAAATTCCCATCCTGTGCCTGAGAGTATTGTCTAAATGCATTCCAATATTCATCTGATTGCCAAAACCAGTTTGTTACTTTTTGGCTTCAAAATTTCCTGTCACCTGAGTACATCGGCCATTTAATTTTATTCTTACTTCTGCCTTTTTAGGGACAGAGGTAATTTACTGTGTTTGGACAACCCCCGATGGGGACTTCTCTCAGATTGTTTGGCATTCCCTTTGTAACACAAATAATGACACCCGAATTTGTCTTGTTGGCTGGACAGGCACACAAAGCCACACCACAAAGGTGTGGATCTTAATCGCTCTCCCTAATTTCCTGTGCTTTGGCTGAATTCCCTCATTGTCTTCTCCTTGAAAAGAAAGCAATGAGTGGGGGAAGCACCGGCATTTAGCACTGATAACGTCAAAAAAAAAAAAACAAAACACCAAAAAACCAAAAACAAACACACANAAAAAACAAAAAAAAAAAAAAAAAAAAAAAAAAAAAAAAAAAAAAAAAAAAAAAAAAAAAAAAACGCAAGGCAGGCACTCCTGGAGAGAGAAAAGAACGGCAGAGAGAAAAGACACAGAGGAGAGGCTGGGAATCCACGCAGGAGAGCTCCCACCTCCTCCCAAACCTGGAGAGCTTTCCAGCACATCCGGAGCATTTATTCCCCTTCTGCAGAGGCACTGCAGCAATTGCAGCTTCTTCCAGGAGGTGGCAGGAAGATTTTTGCAGAGAAGGAGGAGAGGGGAAGTCGGAGAGAAAGATTTAAAGGAGGAAAGGATACACCTGGCAGGCAGCGATCTGAAACCCTTCTGGCTCCTCGTGAGCTGAGGGGGTGCTCAGGTTGGCAGGGACACCTTCCACTATCCCAGGCTGCTCCAAAGCCCAATGTCCAACCTGGCCTTGGACACTTCAGGGATCCAGGGGCAGCCACAGCTTCTCTGGGCACTCTGTGCCAGGGCCTCTCCACCCTCACAGGGAACAATTTCCTTCCCAATATCCCATCTAAACCTGTCCTTTGGCAGTGGGAAGCCATTCCCCTTGTGCTGTCACTCCGTCCCTTAAAAATATTCTCTCTCCCTGATTCTTGTTAGCTCCTTGAGTTCCAGGAAAGCCATGATTAGGTCACCCTGGAGCTTCTCTTCTCCAGGCTGAACAATCCCAGCTCTCCCAGCCTTTCCTCCCAGCAGAGCTGCTCCGTCCCTCTGATCACCCTGGTGCCTCCTCTGGACTCCCTCCAGCAGCTCCATGAAGTGTAGAATTTAAGTGAAAAAGATCCTGACCTGAGGCTCCTGTCTGATTCCCAGGAGGGGAATAACTGGAGGATTTCCAAGCAGATTTGGGTGCCCAAAACATCTTTTGCTCTTCTTGGCTCCGTAAAGGGGACTGCACACCTTGTATCCCTGCAATATCCAAAGGTGGGCAGCGCATGGGAATCCTGTCCTGCAAGGACACGGATTCGTGGTGTGAGTTAAGAGGGACAAAAGCCTGTTGTTAATGATGTTGTTGCTACTCCTGTAGTAGCACCAGGAGTTGCAAAAGCATGACTCAAGGTCCCATTACCTCTGTCACAACTTTCAAGCACAGAGAGCTGCTGGAGCACTGGGATTTGCAGGGTGTCCTCTGAGCTCACCCTCTCCACACACCCTGGCATTACAGCCCCAGGGAGATTTTCCCTGGGAAAAGAACTCTCTGTTCAGAAATTGATTTTTGGCAGACTTTAGTGGGACATTATTGAAACCATTTGTAAAATTGCTGTGCTCTATTCCTCTCGTATCATGCAGCAATTGGGGCAGCAGCGTGGAAATGAAACATTTCAATCTCCGTTAATATGGATTGTTTCAGTCTTATTAAAACACTTCAAGAAGGTCAAAGCAAAATATTGTCGGGATATTTTTCTTGCTGAAGAGAAATGGGGATTTGCCTTTGAATTCCTGCTTTGGGTGACCTCGGGTTGGAAATCTGTATGTGCAGGGATAGAATAATTCCAAGTTTGGAGACATTTTAACCACACTTCCTACCCATGGGCAGGGGGTGTAAACTGGCTCTGGAAATCAGCCAGGAGGGGCTGCTCCTGGTTGGCACAGCTGGGATTGCAGTCCACTGTAGGAGAAGGGAATACAGGTGCAGCTTGCAGTCAGAATTTGCAAACTGATACCTGAAGTCAGCGTTAAGCAGGAAATAACCAGCAGTCAGAGGCTGCAAGGGAAGCCCACAGCAGGAGCTGCTGCAGCCAGAGTTAGGGAATAACTGGAGTCAGGATGGCTGAGCTGTAAAGAGGAATAAACCAGGACCCATTTTAAGCTTTGACGAACAAGACGTTTGGGCCTCACCTCATTTCTACCCTCGAACAAGAGGTCTGCTGCAACAGTCCACAGCCACGATTTCCAGATGGGATGTGAGTGGCTGGGGAGGCACCAGGAGATCAATTGTGCCTTTCTCAAAGCTGGAAGCTTTTGGAGAATGGAGGGAAACCAAACAACTGGCTTTGATCTGCACAAAGAGAAGTGGGATCATTCCCCCAGCCAGAGCCACCTTGTAGATACTCTAAAAAGCCTCCCTCCCAAAAAAAGAATCATGGAATTATAGAATTATTTTGGTTGGAAAAGCCCTCCTAAACCATTGAGTCCAATCTGTGACCAATCCCCACCTTGTCACCCAGCCCAGAGCTCTGAGTGCCACGTCCAGGAGCTCCTTGGACACCTCCAGGGATGGGGACTCCAAACCTCCCTGGGCAGCCCTTTCCAGTGCCTGGCCAACCTTTCCAGGAAGAAATTCTTCCTGTTGTCCAACCCAAACCACCCTGCAGGGCACAGTGAGTGGTTCTAACCTGAAGTTCAACTAAATTTAGTTGAACTAAAATTCACCTGGATATGCAGCACCTTAAGACTCTCAGTAAGCCAACAGGAATTCTGTTTTGTTCATTCCATCTGCTTGGTTCTCCAAGCCCCTTGAAGCTCTTTGAGGTGGGTTTTTCCCTGGTCTGGTGAGCACTGCACAGATTATTTGGAGTGAGGGTAGATTTTTGGTGTGGTTGACTGAGACATCCTGATTTAGGACCAAAGTCCAGGGCCAATAACTGGCCTCTCTTTTTTTTTTTTTTTTTTAATATACTTGTAATAAACTCATCACTTTTACTGAAAATACAAGAGTTTTTCCTCACTTTATCTCTCTCCCTTCGTTAATCCCCTTGTTGGCTTCTACTCTCAAGAGAGAAAACTTCTCTTTTAATTATTTACCCTATTATTGGCATTAGCTGGCTCTGTTTTCTTTTGCAGAAGCCACCAGAAGCTCCTTCAAAAGAGCAGCGTAACTCCGTAGTCAGGCTTTGCATTTCCTGATCATTAACAAACAGGGTTTTATGAAATTCCGTCTTTTTTTGTCTCTTTATCACTGAGTAGGCAGCAAGAAACAAAAAAACAAAAAACAAAAAAACCACCAACTCCTGCTCTCGTCTCCTTTGAAAGCATTTAATACTTTCTCTTCACAGTTTCTCTGTGGTTCACGCCAAGAAAATATTCCTGCAAGGTCAGGCCTGCCGGGGAGGCCAAATGAAATGTTGGACCTCGGTGGAATTATGGGATCATCTGGACAGGCAATATTGGCCTTGGGAAAGAGCTTTGCTCCGTGAATTCACAGCTCTGGCTGCAGCCAGCGTGGTTTTGAAGGAATAAAACAACGGCTTTGAAGGGCCTTATCTACAACTAACACACAGTGTTTTAAGCCTCAGAGACCCTGGGCTACTACATCTGGTGTCTTTGCTTCCTCCTCTCCACTTTCTGCTGGACTCAGCCTTGTTGGATTGGCTTCTCTTCCCTGGGAAGTGGGAAAAATGGCAATTTTTGCCTCTGAAGTGGCAGCAAACCTTCCTGCCTGAGGAAAACCAGGATATCCCTCCGAAGGATCTCACAGGGACCACGGGCAGGACTGGCAGCCACAGGTCTGTGCCTTCTCTCCTGGCCTCGTGCACTTCCCTGTCACCACAGAGCTCACATTTATCACCCAGACTTGGGTGGGAAAAATCCATCTTTTCCCTTGGAATCTTGCTTTAGTCTCCCAGGCTAAAAGCACCCTGAGCTCTGCAGCAAATAAGGAAAAAGCTGACGTGGAAACTGAGTCATGAAAGGCTTGTGTGGGTCTGATTCCTGTACCTTGCTCTGTGATTGCCGAGGAGGGAACAGCCACAAAGTGTTCCATAGGGACTGAGGGAAGGAACAAAGGCAAACTCTAAATCTGCCCCCCCGAAACTCCTGAGCTTCCCAGTGCTAAGGATCCATTCAGTGTGGGAGTGATGAGGCAGCCCTGCATTTCAGGCACTCCTTCAGGGCTTTTTTTCCCATCAGAAAAGCAGTTTTGAAAGGAATACCCTGATTTATTCATTCTGGGAAGAGCTGTTCTGGGTGAGCTAAGCCTGGAAGCCCTGACTGGCCAGCATTCCATGGAATATCTGCTCGGGGCCTGGTTGTGAGGGAATGAATCAGGGAGCCGGGCTCTGGCCATGGTCCTTTTCCACACACGGTAATTCCATTAAATTAACATTGGCTGCACGTTCTCATGGCAACTCTGAACCCAAACAATAACAACACGGAGGATGTGGGAATGGGGGCGGGGGGGGGGAAACTGTCCTGGAAATTCCTCTTTTGTGGAGAATGTGCGTTGGGAGGTGAAAGGAAAGCAGCAGGAGGGCGTCAGCTCCCTCTTCCCACGGGGCAGGATTATGGCTCTGCCCAGCCCCTGACGGGTGCACTTGGGGAGCCTGGGGGCTTTTCCAGCCTTGAGGATTCTCTCATTCCTTAAGGATTCTGGCACAGCACTGACTCCCTCTGCCCCCTTTTGGTTGTGCTGTCTCTTCCCCTCTCCCCCGGTTCTCCCTTTGGAGCGAAGCCTTGTGCATCCTGTTTCCCTTAAGCATCTCCCTCTTGACCCGCATCCCCTAATTTTATACTGAACCTATTATTTATATGGCCCTGTTAGCCTGCGAGGGGGCTCTTTGCTGAGGGACTCCTGACAAGGGCTCTGTGTGAGGTGGGGGGTCCCTGGGCTGGGTGGTTTTGGGGTCCCTGGGCTGNTAGTCTGGAGCCTTGGGGGTTTAAGGAGAGGTGGTGTGAAGGGGGTTTGGGGCGAGATCGTGCTGGGGGCCCTGGTGTGGAGTTTTAGGGGGGGTCCCTGAACTGGGGTTTAGGGAGAGGTGGTGTTGGAGTCCTTGCTATGTGAGTTTGGGGACTTGGGGATCTTGTGAGTTATGTGGTCTGGGGGTTTCCCTGGACTGGGGGTTTACGGGGAGGTGGTGTTGTAGTCCCTGGTCTGGAGGTGTAGGGGGAGTCCCTGATTTGGGGTTCAAGGGGACGTGGTGTGGGTTGTCCCTGCCCTGGGGGGTTGTGGGCAGGTGATGGTGAAGGTCCCTGCTCTGGGACTTTGTGCTGGGTCCCTGGGGGGTTGTGGGGATGATGCTCCATGTGTTCTCCTGGGTGGATCTTCTCATGCTCATTGAGGTGAGGTCCCACCTCTGCAGGTCCCTCTCCAGCTCCAGGGGTAAAACCAGCCCCAAACTGGTGCTGCTGGTGGGCAGTGACCTTGCTGAGGGCTGGGGCTCAGAGTTCAGGGTCACTTGTCTTCTTTTGTGTTCAGTGAAGCTTTGGGTTTTTCTTTTAAAGGAAAACTTTTGATTTTGTGCTTTGGTGCCCCACTTGTGTCACTGATGCTGGGTCTGCCTGTTCCAGGTCGTAGCCCACACTTGGACATCTCTTTCTGCAGTGGCTGGAGAACTGTCCAGGCCCCTGGGGACCAGAGGGGACCATGCAGGTGCAGCTGTTCCTCAGCCACCTCTTCCAGGTGCCTGCAAACCCCTCCATGGGGTGTTTGTGCCACCAGCCAGGCCCCTGCAGTCCCCAAAATTGCTGTTCCTCCTCGGAACGAGCAGTTCCCCCACAGGGAGCAGGGAAAAGTCTTCCCAGTGGTTTCTCTGAGGATCCGGGCTGGGGGTGGGTCACTCCTTGTAAAACACTCTGTGGAGATGGGGAAAACAAAGCCGCCTCTGTGAAGCAGCTCGGATTTATTTGGGAAGAGTTTTCCCTCTGATTAATTGTGGGGGTGTGGGTATGTATGCTGGGAAAGGCACTAATGTTTACTGGAATTGGGCTATAAATGGTTGCTAACTTCTCATTCCCTGCATGATAAATATCATAATTGATGCTACAATATGTTAACATTCCAAGCATGAGCTCTCCTTTTCCTATGGATTTATTTTCATGCATGAGTAGTGTGGAGGGTTTGAAGACACCTTCCTTCAAAGATTAGGGGATCTTTACATCTTTCCTCTGTATTAGGGAGAGGATAAGGCATCCTTTTTTAAAAGAAGAGATGAATATCACCTGGCTTTGGTATGCAGAAATAACTTACTGAAATTGTTAAATGCGTTTCTTGTCAAATTTGCAGAGCTGGGCTGAACAACTTGTAATTTTATTAAATCCTCGGAAAGTGGTCAACAAACCTGGGAACTTCCATTTATCCTGGCAAACTTGTGTTAAATGGTGACACCTGTTCTAATACGGCAGAACACGGAAGAAAATCCTCCCTTTTAAGCTATAACTTATTAAAAAATATGGTTTTAGCCATGTGTGAGCTTAGAGAACAAAATCAGTACAGGAAGGGGGGATTGAAGCACTGTTGAAACTGCCTGTGTCAAACAACTAATTTTAGACCTGGGCTTTAAATGTGCCTTTGCAGTATATTTTTATGCTTCAACTCTCTGCCTCAGACCTTCAAATTTTATTTGGGTGATGGATTTCTGTCAAAATTGGTCGACATTTAGCACTAAAGTCAGGCTGAAATATGAATCCAGCGCTTTAGGACTCCTTTTATTTTGTGTGTAGAGCCTGGGGTTCTCATCCCCCTTATTAACTCTTAAGGAGCTTTCAGGTTCATATTTTTGGAAGAAGGATTTGGCTGAAGTTTCATTCGCTCTCAAAGTAGAGATTGATTGATGCAGTGAGCCCGGGGTGGATTTTACAGATGGTGAAATTTCCTGCTAATTAGCAAATAGCCTTTGGTACCACATGCATTGCTTTTTGCCACTTGTTTTGGGGTCATGGGGGTGATTTCCTTATGTCATTGCAGAATCCAAGGGACAGTTTACAGCTTTTTCTCTCATGTCTCAGTTTTCCTGGTATTTTGTTTTTGGCGTGTGGAGATCAGAGGTTTATGGCTGTGTGTGTCTGCTCTGCAGGCTCTCTGTAGGGTGGGGATGGTGTTTGGTGGGGTTTTTTGGGGCAGAACTGCTTCTTTATGTCCAGGCTCAATTTCCTTCAGAGGGGACAGCTGATTTTAGGAATAAAATGGGATTAGGCCAGGTTTTGTAAAGAAAATAACTGTGTTCTTGGCACCCTGCCTTCCCAGGATGTGAACATCCAGAGTCCTTTGAGATTAAGTTCTGTCTTTTTATAGAGGAGGAGATGCTTGACGTTACCTCGGGCTTTGGGAGAGCTGCCAGCTCCCCAATCTGTGCTCCAGTAGTAATTGCACATCTCACATTCCAATCACCCCGTTTGCACAAACCTCCGTGTTATCCCGATCATCCCTGCTGGAAAAAGAAAAAAAAAAAACCCCAAAAAAACCCCTTGCACACTGCTGCTGGAGCTCTTGGATTTGCATGTGGAGGATTTGTTGGATCACAGAATCGTGGAATGGTTTGGGTTGGAAAGGACCATAAAGCTCATCTCATTCCATGGAAGGGACACCTTCCACTATTCCCAGGTTGCTCCAAGCCGTGTCCAACCTGGCCTTGGACACTTCCAGGGATCCAGGGGCAGCCACAGCTGCTCTGGGAAAGCTCTTTGGGGCTTATTTTTGGGTGGCATCAGAATAGAGCCAATATCCAGACACGTCACCTCTACCTCCATTGTTCTCTTTAATGATTTTTGTCACCACTTTCCAAACCAGGTTTTTCCCGGACTTTCTGCCAGCCGGGAGGGTCGTGCAGGACGGGAAGCGCTTGGCACCATTTTGCACCCGGAGATGGCACAAGCCGCGGCAGCAGCGGGATCCTGCCTCCCTGGAAAACCCCGACAAGCGCCTCTTTGGCCGGGCTATCCCGGTTATCCCGGCCCGTCTGCCCCGGCTTTGGGAGGCAGCCGTGTCCGGAGGTGCGGGCTGCAGGTGGCAGCAGCAGCCTTTCCTTCCCTTCGCTTTCCTTCCTTTCCCTTGCCCGCGGCAGCCGGGGATGCTGCGGCAGCTGCCGCCGCTGCCTGCGCACATCGGAGCTCCTGCCAAAACCAGCCCGCCGGTGAAACACGGAGCTGCGAGCGCCGGGTGCGGGCTTGTCGCCTCGCAGCCGCGACGTGGGGACACTCTGCGCCTCCCCCGCCCTCCCTCCTCTCCTCCTTGAGAGGAATTCGGATCCTTGGGGAGAGGGGAGGGGAGGAAAAGCCTTTCAGCGTCACGCAGTGCCAGACAGACCCCGGTAATCACATTTGTGTGCAGTGATTGGTTGGGTTGGGTTCTCCGAGCCCTGAATTGAGCAGATTCCGGCTTTTTGTGCTTTTGCGGGTGTGTTTTTTCTGTCCTCCTCCCGTTCCCTCTGTGGCTCGCTGTGATAGCAGGAGCTGTTCCTCCGCGATAGCGGGAACCAAAGGCAGCAGTCGTTCCTGGGCGTTATCTTTATTCCAGGCAGGGATGCAGCCCTCGGAGCTGCGGGTTTTGAGTGCTCAGTCCATGAACTTCGCGGCAGACAGAGGCATTTCTTCCCTCATCTCCTGCCTCTGGCTGCTGCTCCTGTCCGTGCCCTGGGGGGGATGACCCCAGTATTTACCTGCGAGTGTCACTTTGATCATTTCTGTGCTGCTCTCTGCAGCCCTGGAACGGCTCAGTGCTGTCACTCCCAGAGCCACCTCCAGTCTAACCCTGTGCTGGGCTGATCCCCCGTGTGGGCAGCAGGAAAGGGATTGGGATTCTGCCCCTCTGCCCCACTCAGGTGAGACCCCACCTGCAGAGCTGCCCCAGCCCTGGGGCCCAGCACAGAGAGGACCTGGAGCTGCTGGAGAGAGTCCAGAGGAGGCACCAGGGTGATCAGAGGGATGGAGCAGCTCTGCTGGGAGGAAAGGCTGGGAGAGTTGGGATTGTTCAGCCTGGAGAAGCTTTGGGTGACCAAATTGTGGCCTTGCAGTGCCTGAAGGAGCCGACAGGAAACATGGAGAGAGACAATTTCCAAGGGATGGAGGGACAGGCCAAGGGGGAATGCCAGAGGGCAGGGTTAGATGGGATACTGGGAAGGAATTGTTCCCTGTGAGGGAGGTGAGGCCCTGGCACAGGTTGCCTAGAGAAGCTGTGGCTGCCCCTGTATCCCTGAAGTGTCCAAGGCCAGGTTGGACAGGGCCTGAAGCAACCTGGGATAGAGGAAGTTGTCCCTGCCCATGGCAGGGGGTAGAACTGGATGATCTTTAAGGTCCCTTCCAACCCAGGCCATTCCATGATTCTTGGGAGAGCTGCACTGCACGTGAGGAGCTCTGTTGTGCAGATGGATTTTGGAAGGTGATTGGAGCTAAATGCTACAGGAATTCTCTGGAAGCAGCAGCTCTGCTGTTTGTGTCTCTGTCCTGACAGGAGGCAGCTTCCTTAGAGTGATGTGTTGCTTGAATTTTTGGGCTTGTCTCAGGATGGGATGAGCTCCAGCTAGTGACATCCAGTGCAGGGAATGATGTCATCTGCCTCATCTCACTGGCAGAAGGTTGCCACCACCAAATGAGGAGGAAAAATGGGTTGGGAGAGCTGCTGGCTCCTGCAAGAGGCCCTGTGAGACCCGGCTGAAATGCCTGGACTGGTGGGTGTGAGCAGGGAGAGACCAGCTGGAGACACTGGGCTTACACCTCTGGGGATCTCTGTCACCTTAGAAAATCTTAAAATCATTTAGCTTGAGAAAGACCTTCAAGATCATTGACCCAGCCCTGCCGAGGCCACCCATGTCCCCAAGTGCCACGTCCAAATGTGAAACCCCTCCAGGGGTGGGGACTCCAGCACTGCCCTGGACAGCAGTGCCAGGGCTGGACAGCCCTGCAGTGAAGAGATTGTCCCTAATATCCAACCTAAACCTTCCCTGGTGCACCTTGAGGCCGTTTCCTCAGTCCTGTCCTTTGTTCCCTTGTTGTCAGACGAGCCCTTGAGGTCCAGAAGACGTGCAAAGCTGAAGTGCTCAGGTCAGTGGTAGGGTTTAATTATGTTAATTACTGCTACTGGTCTCCCAGATGGGATGTGTCCAAGGCATGACTCTGCTCATGTGACACCAGAGACAGAAGTGTCCCTTCAGCACAGGCTGTTTGGGATGCCAGCAGTGGTTGTGGTAGTTCACATCACGGTTACACAGCAGTGAAATGTGCAAACCAGGTGCTCAGGAATCAGGGATTCACGGACTCCCTTGCCAAGATCCCATTGGGAATGAAGGGCAGTGCTGCCCTGGAACTCCTGCTATGCCACAGGGTCAGTGGAGCACTGAACAGTGGCAGGGAGAATCCTGTGAATCCCTCATTCCTGCTTTTCCTGCCCCACACTCTGCTCCACCAGCCCAGGGAGGGGTCCCTGCAAAGCCACAGCACGTGCATTTGAGGTATTGAAGGAAACCTGGAATTATGGAATGGTTTGGGTTGGAAGGGATCTTAAAACCATCCAGTTCCACCCCTGCCATGGGCAGGGACACCTTCCACTATCCCAGGCTGCTCCAAGCCCTGTCCATCCTGGCCTTGGACACTTCCAGGGATCCAGGGGCAGCCACAGCTTCTCTGGGCAGCCTGTGCCAGGGCCTCCACACCCTCCCCGTAAAGAATTCCTTCTTAATTTCCAATCTAAGCGTGTTTTCTCCCAGTCCAGAGCTGGGCCCTCCTTTTCCCACAAGAACTGCGCTCACAGGCATTTTAATGCATTTGATTTGTTTTTGCACAGAATGAAGATTTGCTAACACTGATGCTAATCGTGACTCTGGAGTGATTTGACCAGATTGTTTTAGAACAAAAACCCCCGGGGAAAAAAAGACAAGTACTTTCTGCTGACATTTCTGCAAACTCTTTTTGCTTCTTTTCTGTTGAGCTGACTTTTCATTTCAGACCTTTCCTTAACTTGATTTTTGAGACGTTCAGAAGCGCTCCAAAAAGACGTTTTCAATTTTGTGGAAGCAGATATTGTAGTCAAGGCAGAATAGCTTTGCCTTTGCTCTCTTCTTCTCCCTCCCAACTTTCACAATGTGCAAATCAATCAAGGAAAAAAAATGTATTGTTTGGCTGCTGGACTCCTCATCCAGCAGGTCCTGGGTAGGGCAGAGTGATTGGCTTTGTGACCTCTCGGCTCAAAATGCCTGGGTGACAGCACTCCTTTTTTAGGTATTTTTTTCCCCTCCTGCTGAGGGGAATGACAAGATCCTGAACCTGTCCCTGGTTTGGTTGTGACTGGGTTTGGAAATCCGTGGCTGTGTCTGTGCACTGGGAGCTGTTTGACATCCCTGGTTGCAGCAGGAGAAGGCTGGTGGTCAGAGTGCAGCTGGAGCTGCTAGAGCAGAGCCATCGATCCTGTTAGCTCCAGGATGGAGTGGTCTGGGATGCACTGGGGGGTGCTGGCCTGTGTCTGAGCACTCTGATAGCATGACTCGTTAATTGCTGTTCATTATCCTGAGATGTTGCTCCTGTCACCCTTTGCAGCAGCACCAAGTGATCCTGATGGAAAATGCAGAATCAGGGAATGGTTTGGGTGGGAAGGGACCTTAAAGCCCATCCAGACCCACCCCTGCCATGGGCAGGGACACCTCCCACTATCCCAGGTTGCTCCAAGCCCCGTCCAACCTGGCCCTGGACACTTCCAGAGATCCAGGGGCAGCCACAGCTTCTCTGGGCACCCTGTGCCAGGGCCTCCCCACCCTCACAGCCAGGAATTTCTTCCCAATATCGAAGCTGAATTTCCCTTCTTTCAGTTTGATCCCCCTTCTCCTGGCACTCCAGTTCCTAAAGGAAAGTCCCTGTCCAGCTTCCCTGTCGCTCCTGCAGACACTGGAAATGGGTCTGAGGTCTCCACACAATCTTCCCCTCCCCAGGCTGAGCAGCCCCAGCTCCCCCTGTCTCCACAGAGGAGGTGCTCCAGTTCCCTGTGGCAGCCATAAACACGGATTTCCAGAGGGCTCTGGCTTTCCAAGGTGTGAAATCTGCTTTCCTTTGTATTATTTTTGTTTGAATTTGTGTTTTGTTCCTGCATTGGAGTGTGTTGAGTTCAACCCCGAGTGTCGGCCCTGAGGCTTTTCCAGCAGAACCTTTTTGCTGTGTGAGTCATTCAGCAGCTCCTAAGGATGGTCCATTTCTGGAATTCTTCATCTGTGTGAGGCTGTACCACAGCTGCTGTTCCCAGCATGAGGGGCTTGATCGCAGCACCCCAGGGAGTGGCTGGAGCTGTGTCAGGGAGGTTTAGGTTGGATAATAGGGAAAGGTTCTTCCCCCAGAGGGTGCTGGGCACTGCCCAGGCTCCCCAGGGAATGGGCACAGCCCCAAGGCTGCCAGAGCTCCAGGAGCCTTTGGACAATGCTCCTATGGATGCCCAGGGTGGGATTGTTGGGGTGTCTGTGCAGGACCAGGAGTGACACGTCATGATCCCTGTGTGTCCTTCCCACTGAGGATACTCCATGATTCTTTGCTGTGGCTGATTGGCAGCTCCATGGAGAAGAATGGCCATCAGGTAACTCTCCAAAACTGATAAATACATAAATAATGGATGCACTCATCCCACTCTGACAAATTATCCAAACCCATATTGCAGCCCCGAAACAGATAAGAAATAATTGACTGAGCCACGAGACTCCTTTTTCTCCTTTAATCCTCTACAAAAAAGGACCCATTCAAAGATTTTGCTTGGTCTTTTTAGTTTGCAGTTGTAATTTCTGGATTTTTCTTTAATCATGATTCCTTTGTGCTCTGCAGAATGAGGATCACAGGGTGGAAACTGGCAAAGTCCGGAGCCTCTGGAGCGGGATGTGCAGGCAGAGCCTTGCAGAAGGAATGCCAAAGGGTGTGCGAGCAAATAGACAAATTGCTGGTGGCAGAACTTCTTGGAAATAAACCTGGCAAATTAGAATTGTTAAAGCAACTGCTGAAATGGCTGCTGCCATTGAATTGTCAAAATAGGGGAGTGCAGAGCTCCTCAGCTAATTTACACAGCACCAAAGCGAAAATAATGGGGAAATAATGAGCAGTTATTGGTCCTGGCTCTCCCCACTCATTATCTGAAGTTAAGACATTTATCAGTATGGAATTAAGCTGGCAAGATGTGCGTGTGACACAATTACAGTGGGCAGCCAGAACCAGGGGGGATTTGAGGAATTAGAGGATGGCAAACTGGCAGAAATAATCATTGCTGCAGGAAAACCAGGTGAGGAGGAGCAGTCAGGGCTCCTGGGGTGGTGTTTGGGTCACATAGAAGGGTGAGTGAGGTGGTTTGGGGAGGGGAACAATGAGATATGGTTCGTGTGCAGGACCAGTTATGCCACAAGTGGTGTTGGACGTTTGGATGTGCCTGGGTTTGAACATTATAGTGCCACTGATGCTGGGCATCCTGTTGGCTCCCTAAGCCCTTCCCAAGCTGCTCCAGGGAGAAGGGAGACCCTCCCCAGGTGTGCCAAGTACATTTGACCCAGGACTACTGAGGTTGGAAAAGTCTTCCGAGTGCAACCTGTGCCCTGTCCCCACCTTGTCACCAGCCCAGAGCACCACGTGCCACATCCAGGCCTTCCTTGGACACCTCCAGGGATGGGCACTCCACCAGCCCCTTCCAATGCCTGACAACCCCTTCCATGAGGAGCGTGTTAGGAAAAAGCTTTTCATGGAAAGAGTGATGAAGTACTGGCATGGTCTGCCTGGGGAGGTGCTGGAGTCACCATCCCTGGATGTGTTTAAAAAAAGACTGGATGTGGCACTCAGTGCCATGGTTTAGTTGAGGTGTTAGGGCATGGGTTGGACTCGATGATCTTGGAGTTCTCTCCCAACCCTGTGATCCTGTGTTGGACTGGAGGATATCTCTTTATGCAGAAGCCATGGGGAGGCCTTACCTTGGGGTGAAAATCTGGAGACTGCTCTTCATCCCTCCCACCCCTGTGTTTGACCCCAGAGGAAAAGAACAGGCACTGGAATAGGCTGGAGCCTTCTGTGTCCCTGAGCCCAAGGTGTGAGGGCTCTTCAGGCAGCTGAGGCTTGTGCTGGGCCCTGCCTTCCCCCAGGAATGTCTGATGCCACCTCTGGAGGCAGCTCGTGGTGCTGAGCGTGGTTTGCCTGGCGCGGCTCCGGCCCCGCAGTGAGCTCTGACAGACGCTGTCGGAGCAGCTCCCCATAAATAAACACCTAATGGGGCTGCGTGCTGCACTTGCACAGCCCCGGGGGAGAAAACTCTGCCACCCCTGGCCTTTTATCTCTCACATCCCTCGGCAGCTGTGAAGAAGCCCCTGACCCCGGCTGCTCGTTTTGCTCGTTTCATTCCAGCAGGAGCCGGCGCCTGTGCAGCTTTGTTACTCCGTGCTGCGGAGGAGGAGGAGAGCAGCGGGCGTTTTGTTGAAGTTCTTAATTGCAGGCACAGCAGGATTATGGAAATGTCAAGAGGGAAGTGACAGGGAAGACCTGACAAACACGTGGGGGCTGGTTGATTCACTGCTCTCTTTTCCGCTGGGGTGGTGGGCGGATGCTGAGGCAGAGGCTGGACCGGGGCTGCTGTATTTAGTCCTGCCTCAAGCCCAGGCCCAGGATTAGCAAAACCCAAGTGGCCTGTGCCAGGGGAGCTGGAAGGAAGTGACAGCAGAGAGCAGCAGGGTTTGGTCCCCTCTGCATGAACCTGTACCAGGGAGCCCATGGGAGATGCTCCCGTGCCAAATTCCATGTATAATTTGGGGTGGGTGTTGTGTCTGGAGAACCCCAGGGGGAGGCTGACTCCAAACAGCATTTCAGGAGTTAACAAAAAATCTCTGCCTCACTGTGATTTAGCAGATATTGCTGTTCCATTTCCTTCAGCCTGATGCAAGGGTTCATTCCTCATCTCAGGAAAACTGAGATGCTGTCTTTGGGATGCATTTCCTTGGGAAAGAAGCCTCTGCACTTTGGATCTCCCTCTGCAGAGGGACAGATGGATCCTGCTGCTGCCATGACCACCCAGGTGATGGAGCCAAACAAGCAGCACACACTGGATTCAACCTTGGAGCTGCTGCAGGGATGGGATTTTCCACAGGCCCCCGGGGTACTGCTCACAGGAAAGAGGAGGCTGCTCCTGCCAAAGCTCCCCAGAGGGTTTGCTCCACAGCAGATCCTGTGGTTTCCTGAGCAATCTTCTCCAAAGATTATCCAGCTGCTGTGCTTGATGTCCCTGGTGCTTTCTCCCTGTCAGCCAGGACATGGAGCCCAGGTTGGCACACAAAAAATCAGAATCACTGTGTTGGAAGAGACCTCCAGGATCATCGAGTCCAACCCAAGCCTAACCTCAACTAAACCATTGCACCCAGTGCCACATCCAATCTTTTCTTCAATACATCCAGACTTGGTGAATCCAGCACCTCCCCAGGAAGACCATTCCAATACTTTATTACCCTTTCTGTAAAAAACTTTTTCCTAATATCCAACCTGAATTTCCCTTGATGCAGCTTGAGACTGTGTCCTCTCCTTCTGTCAGTTGCTGCCTGAAGGAAGAGACCAACCCCCACCTGACCACAACCACCTTTCAGGAGGTTGTAGAGAGTGACAAGGTCACCTCATCCCCTCCAAAGGGGAGCTGTCTCCAGCTGGTCTCTTAGGTTGGCTGGGAAAGCTGCATGGAGAAAGGAAGAAATCACCCAGATGTATCACCCAGATACACCAGGATGAAGCAGCTTCATCCTGGTCAGGATGGGATGATCCTGGTGCTGGCTGAGCCATAGGGCTGAGAGCTGCAAGAGAAGGGGTTCCTTGAGGGAAGGACAGCGATGTCCCAGTGACCTGGGCCAGGCCAGGATTTGTGAATCCCACAAACCCTCATTTCTGTGCTCACAGTGATTCCAGCTGGTGGCCCTCTCCAGTGCTTGCCGCATTGTGCAGGGAGCAGGGAATGCTTTGAGGGCTGGGATGTTTGCACAGGCAGGTGGCTCCCAGGGAGCTGCCAGACGCTCCCTGTCAGTGGGAACAGGCTGTGTCAGGCCTGGCTGGGGGCTGGGAGATGCTGCTCAGCTGACAGACACAGCTCTTCGGTGTTTTGGGGACCAGGAAGGAGAAGGAGCAGCCAGGAATATTTATTGCCCAAAAGCCCACAGAGAGACAGGGAGGAGAAGCCAGTGAGGGTCAGAATGGGTGGCTGGAAACAGAGGAAAACTGGGAAATGACAGAAAAGAGTAGGAGGATTGGCAGAGGAGAAGGCTGCTCTCAAAGTACAACTCAACTGTTGGACTGAGTCCAGAGGAGACACCAGGATGATCAGAGGGATGGAGCAGCTCTGCTGGGAGAGTTGGGATTGTTCAGCCTGGAGAGGAGGTTTGGGATGGTCTAATTGTGGCCTTGCAGTGCCTGAAGGAGCCAACAAGAAACATGGAGAGAGACTCTTTCCAAGGACAAGGAGGGGGAATGGCTTCCCACTGCCAGAGGGCAGGGATAGATGGGATATTGGGAAGGAATTGTTCCCTGTGAGGGAGGTGAGGCCCTGGCACAGATTGCCCAGAGAAGCTGTGGCTGCCCCTGGATCTCTGGAAGTGTCCAAGGCCAGGTTGGACAGGGCTTGGAGCAGCCTGGGATGGTGGAAGGAGTCCCTGCCCATGGGATGGGATGAGCTTTACAGTCCCTCCCAACCCAAACCATTCCATGATTCTATGACATGCTGGGAATGAGTGTGCCAAACATTTGTGGAACATGGAATGGTGGGATGTGGAATGTTGCTTCTTTCCTATCTTCTCCTTCACAAAGGCCAGGCTGCCTCGTCTCATTGTTCTGTCCCTTAATTTTGATCCCCCTGAGCTCATATTCCTTGTTGAATATAGAGTGTGTTTGTAGTCTGAGTAATTTGGGCAATTTTGGGTTTGTACCAGCAGCTGGGCCAGGGCCAGGTTCTGTCTGAGGTTCTGAGCTGGAGGCACTGCAGGGTGGTGGCTCCAGGTCACAACTGCGGGGTGTTGAACATGTCCCTGAAATTGGCAGAGCCCCTAAACATGGAGTGGTCACACTCTGCCCTTGCTCGTTTTCCCAGCCCTTGGTGAAGAACATTGTTCCTGCTTTTTGGGCCCTTTCCCTGCCTTGTTGCTCGTTAAAAAGGTGTTTTGCTTTCCCTGGATGCTGGAGAGGTTTGTGACATTTTGAGCTAAACTTTGCTGTTTCAGCAGCCAGCAATGAAGGTGATTGCAGGCAGTTGTTCCATAAGCAGCAGAACTAATGAGCCCCTGGATTTGTATCCCACTTTCCTGACCTCTGCCTCCCCCTTCATAATATTATCTCTTCCCACAGAGCCAGCCTGTCCCTGTCCCCTTCCTCCATGTCCTTTCACTCTTGGCACTCGCAGGTGGAGCAGGAGTTTTCTCAGCTCACATGACAGCCAAGGCACTCACTTGGCTCTGTCTCTCCCCCATTCCCACCATATTTTTTCCCAGGATTTCTCAGTATTTAATTATCTCCGAGCCTTCTGTCAGTCTGGGGGAAGTTTGAAGTTCCTCGAGGTGGGAATCTGGTGCTCAGATGGACCAGCAGTTGTACAGACAGCGGGGAAGGAGTTTCTGCAGAATAAATCCCTTTCCTGGGATGAGTGGATGGTGTGTCCTTTGTCCCTGTCACCTGCATGGAAAGCCATGTACTGCCATGCTGCTGTGGATTGGAGAGGAAAAGCCTGGGAACAGACAGAAAGAAAGCAGAGGACTGGGGCTGCCAGCAGGGCACGAGGGCAGGAGGAGAGGAAGCAAAGGGTGTTTGGGATATTCTGAGCAGTGTTTGCCATCGAGGGAGTCATCCTTGGTTTCCCAGATTGCCCCCTTGGCACTGCTTGCCTTTGGGCAGGGTGTGCCCTTCCCAAAGGATCCAGAGAACAAACTCTGTGCAGGAGCTCAGATCCGGCCACTGAGGGCTCAGCCCTGTGCCAGTGGGTGAATCATGGAGTCCTGGAATGCTTTGGGCTGGAAGGGACCTCAAACACCACTTTGTTCCAACTGACACCTACTGCTCCTGCCTTTGTTTGGATGCTCCTGCTGGGATGAGATCAGAAGCTGGAGCAGGATTTTCTCCCCTGGCTGTACCTTTGCAATCTCCAACCCCTCACATCAATTTCTCAGCTCATCCATGTTCCACTTTTCCAGGAGTGCTTCTGCAGCCTTGGCATTGCCCAATGACCCAAGAGGAGTGAAGAAGTCAAATTCAATTTGTGACCTTTCAGTACTTCCAGGGAGTTCATAAAAAAGAGGGAGAGTGACTTTTTACACAGACAGTGCTGGGACGAGGGGGAATGGCTTTAGACTAAAAGAGTAGGAGTTTATAATCAGAATCCTTTGGGAAGAGCATGCCCTGCTCAATATTTAGGTTGTATATTAGGGAGATATCCTTCCCTGTGGGGGAGGTGAGGCCCTGGCACAGGGTGCCCAGAGAAGCTGTGGCTGCTCCTGAATCCCTGGAAGTGCCCAAGATCAGGCTGGACAGGGCTTGGAGCAGCCTGGGATAGTGGAAGGTGTCCCTGCCCATGGCATGGGCTGGAATAGGATGAGCGTTAATGTCCCTTCCAACCCAAACCTTCCTAGGACTGTGACCCACTACAGGATTTGTGCATCTGTGTGTGTCCCAAACCTTGGAGGAATAGCTGAGAGAGAGTCAGGGAACTGCACTGTGCTGGGAATGTCCATTCACAGGCAGCATCCCAAATTTATCTCTGTCATTGTCACTCTCCATTCACCCCCCTGAGTGACTCAAACAGCTCTGCACAGAGCTCTGCATAACTTGCCCGACTTTAGGAGTCAGCAAATGATAAATGTCTGTATCCTTGGATGAGGATAATCCAATCGTACAAGTCTGGCTGGATTTCAGCTGTTCTCCAGAAAAACAAACAACAAAAAAAAGGAGTAGGGGAGTGAAGTATTTACTTTTGGTGCTTTGCACAAGTGGAGATGACAGAGCGTGGGAAAAGAAAAGCCAGTCCTGGTGGGCAAAGGTTGGAGGGGAACAGAAGTGAGGAAAATCTCCTCTCTTTGCTGGTAAAAAGGGGCTTGGCAAGAACAGAGCCATTCTTTGGATTTCTCCAAGGCACAGGATGAAGGCAGAATATTCAATGAACGTAACTCTGCCATTGTCAATGCAGGGCTGTTGATGCCAGCCAGGCAATCCGACCCTGAGCTTTGATTAAAAAAAACTCAGCCAGCCCCAAATGTTCCAATAAAAAAGAGGTTATGAAAAAAAACCCTTGTGCTTTGGTTAAAGAGCACCCAGCTCCGGAGTCATTTATTACAGCTGAAAGGATTAAATGTCATCAG
The DNA here is from genome assembly GCA_013397395.1 of Sinosuthora webbiana. Lineage (NCBI taxonomy): Eukaryota > Metazoa > Chordata > Aves > Passeriformes > Sylviidae > Sinosuthora > Sinosuthora webbiana. The sequence goes on from VXBN01012572.1 coordinate 927,813, forward strand.
GGAACCCAAAAAGCAAATGAATCTGTAATTAAATGTTTAGCCCAGCCAAGGCAGTGTGGCAGTGCCAGGCTGAATAATGTATAGAGGAACCAGCCCCAGCCCCGTGCTTGCTTCCCGTTTTTTCATTAACTGGATCCGTATTAATGCAAAAACGAGGGAGCTGAGTGATTTTTCAGCACATTCTGGATTTGTTGGTGTTTTGATGATCCCAGGACTCAAAAGCTTCCACTGAGATCAGTGCCAGCTTGTGCTGGAGTTATCCAAACAGGAGATCTGATACCTGCTGGAAAAGCAAACAGGAGAGCGAGTGAAAACAAACTGTGAAAATCCACCAAGGCCTGGCCTAGCAGAGCTGGGCCTGGGCAGCCCTGGGCAGGGCATTCTCTTCTTTTCCAGCCTTGCCTGTGGAAATCTGCACAAATCTGAGCTGGCAGCAGGGCTGAGATCTCTTTCCTAATTTGTGTTATGAACTAAACACGATGCAAACATTGAGGCTGGCTGGAGAACAAAAACCAAACCCAGGACATTGGGACGTCGAAGGAGAGGAGAAAAAAAAAAATTATCAAATTCAGCTTATAAAGCACAGCAATCAAAGTGGTGCAGAAAGGTCATTTCACTTCACTTGATTGTATGTTATGAGTCTGGGAAGCCTTTTTTTTACCCAAATATGGAGACATAGTGCCAACATTTTTAAGTCTAATCAAGCTTACCAATTAGTGGAGACATTCTCAATGACAATTGTCAATTAACCTCAAGGTTAGAAATCCAGGGTAACCTGAACCATCCTTAGGCTCAGAGTTAGAGTCCCAGTAATACTCTGCAATATTAAAATAAACCTCCAGCAGGTTTTACATGTGTGCAGACCCAACGTACCTCTGCATCTTTCTGAAATCTATTTCCAATTCTTTCGCAGCTTCTTTTTCGCAGCTAAACATTATTAACCTTCAGAGCTGTCTGTCCTACTTATGGTAATCGAGGCAGCAGCAACTGCTTCTGCTGGAGCATTGATCCCTCTGTCTCCAGGTTATTGTTCCTGCCTCTCCCCCAGCTGGGACCACGTTCATTGTGGTATCAGACCTTGCAAGTATTTAAGCTTTTCTCGGTCTTTGATTTTGCTCCTGTTCCAGTTAGAAAGGAAAAATGCTCAGCTTTTGGAATCAGGGCCCGTGAGTGCCTCGAGGCCAGGAAAGGATTTGGGTTTGCCTCCCTTGCCCTTCTTCCACCCAGCATCCCACCTTCCACAGCTAAAGAGGCAGGGTGGGCTAAATTCTAAATATTCCTGAGGTATTGGAGAGCTGAGACTGGAATTCCTGTTTTCTAGAAGATTTTTAGGCATGTCCTCCCCCAGGGCAAGGAATTTTCACGGTGAATTTTCATTAGGAAGCAGAAAGGGCTGGGAGAGGCACCACTCCTGTCCACTGCCTGCCCTTCCTTGTTCAAGGCACTGTTGTGCTAAAGGAGGGCCTTGGAAATCTGGAATTACTTTGGAAAACGGCCTCTGTGTTCCCAGGGAAGGTGAATTGATGCCTGAAAAATTATCTCCCTTCCAATACAGGCAAGAGTGCTTTAGAGAAAGGATGTTCTTCACTTCAGCACGTTCAAAGAGCCATTTAGGTGTGATTTGTGGGGGAGCTCCTGCCGTAGCCCTGGCTGGCTGCCAGGGTCAGGCACAGGGAAGAATCCTCTTGGGATGGGAATTCTGGCATCGTTTGTCTTGCCAGGGGCTCATCAAGACTCTGTGTGCGTGGGGTGTGGCTGTGAGGGTGTCAGGAGGGAGGGAACTGCACTCCCAGCACGGCATCATTAAAATGTTCCACTTCATCTTCGTGACCCCTGGGGGACAAGGAGAATTTTAATGGGCTTTGGGTTCTATCTCCCCAGGTCTGTCCCATTTTCAGGTTAATAACACTGATGTCTCTTATCTCTCCTCCGCCATCAGGGCTGGAATGGGGCAAATCCAGCATTTTGTTGGGAGTTTTAAAGCTGCCTTGAAATCTGTCGAGGGAGATAAACTATCTTTGCTATCAGAAAATAGCTTCTCTTTGCTATCTGCTGGAACAATAAAGGATGCTGCTGCCCAACAGCTTCTCAGGGAGAGACAATCCCTGGGGAAAGGTGGGAGAACAAAGGGGGACTTTGCATTCCAAGGAGGCGAGGTTCCAGGGGGTGAAAAGACTTCTGGAAAAGGGCAGCACCGGATCTCGATGGGCCACGCGCATCCCGCAGCAGCAGCATCCTGGGGAGGAGCCACAAGTGGAGCTGAAGCTGTGAGGGATGAGCTGAGGTTGTAGAGGAATTCCCTGAGTCAGGAGATGGTTCTGCTCCCATTTGTCATGGCAAGAGGGTGGAACTGAGTGGTTTTGCTGCTGTAAATCACAGAATCACACACAGATCTGAGCGCATTTCCATGTGGGATATTCAGGTACAGCTCATGGAGGTCTGGAGAACGTTTCTTTTTGACTGCTTGAAGTTCGTTCTGCAATTACAGCATTTCCTTCCAGCCAAAATATTCCATCTGCCAAAATTATCCCGATTAAATGTTACCAGAATCAATATCTAAATTGCTCTGCTTAAATATGTGGCTTCACTGAACCAAGGCAAATGGACCCTTTACAAAAACATTTTGAGGGAAGGATTCCGAGGATGGGAACACCTCTGATGGTGATGACAAGTAACCAGATGTCCCCAATTACCTGGAGAGCACAATGTTTCCAGCTGGAAATCCTGGCAGGCACCACAGGTGCCAGCTCAGATGGAGAAATGATCTCTTTTGCTCCTGGGGATGCAGCTCCCACAGGAGCCCTGTGGCAGCTCACTGGCCACCCTGGAGGGTGAAGGTCTTCTGCAAAGCTCAGGATTTGAGGGAGAACTGGTGAGTGAAAGCCCAGCCAATTTCTGGTGGTTTCCCTTTGTAAGAGACATTAATCCCAATATTTCAGAGCTCAGTAGTTTCAAAGAGCTAATCCACACCTCACCAAAGCGAAATCAAAATCCAAAACTCAACCTTGGCTCCCAAACCGTGATTTTGGGAGGGGTCAGAATTCCTGTTGAGAGGCACTGTGCTAACAGACTCCTCATCCTCTCCTGCCAGGCACTGAAAGCCTTTCCTTGGCTGCTGCTCTCTACAGAGTTCCTCTGGGAAATGCCACACTCACTCCCTCTCTGCTTCCTGCAGCTTTTCCTTGGCACGGATTGCCTTTGGAGACAGCTTTGGAGCCTCTTGGTTTCATTAACATCTCCCTCCTGCTAAAGAAGAGAATGAATGCTGCAGGAATGGAGTGAGGACTCCAGCTGGGACACTCACCCTGCTACATTTGCCTCACTCCACATTTCTGGGAGGACGGTTTCCATTTCTCTGCTGGTTTTCCACCTTGATCCCTGTCCCCACTGGAGACTTCCTGGTGTGCCTTGGTGGGGTAGAGCCCCCTCCCTTCTGGGATCACTCTTCTGTGTGTATGGACTCCTTTTGGAGAGCTTCCTTCTGTTTCCCATTCAGCTGGGAAGAAGAGTCCCAGAGTTTCCCCCCCATTCCTGGTGGCTTCCTGTAGCTCCTCAGCAAAGAAATTCCAAGTTTTCATTAGACCTTTTCCGATCCTTGGCACGGCTGGAGGCACTCGGGTGTGGAGAGAGAGGATTTTAGTCAGCAGAGAGATCTTACAAGTGGTTCTCCGAGTTGTAAATTCAACACCGAGATGCTCAAACCCCTCCTGCAGCCCGATTTTAACATTAACCAAAGGAACACTGATAGTAATTCCTGGCATTTAGGAGCTGCGTTTTCTGGGTCTGGTGAGTGTGTGTAGAGACCTTTCCAACACCAGTTTTTCGGTTCTGGATGCACACTGAGTGTCAGGATTTTGGGAGTGGGAGGTTGGCTGCCCTTTCCCGCACATGGCTCCTCAGAACATTTCCTGGGGTGCTTGCTCACTTCCATGGGGAGGAAGCACAGGAGAGCACAGAGGAGATAAAACCAGCCAAGCTGAAGGTCAGTTCCTGAGCTAGGCTGGGGTTTGTGCTGAGCCGGGGTTTGTGCTCATCCATGGGCGGGGGTGGGAACGCTGGGGGAAGCGACGGTTTTAAATAGATATTTACGGAGGATATCAACATTTGGCATTTCCCGATTTCAGAACAGTGGAGGAGGAACCCAGAACTCCGGCAATCCCCCTCCTTCCCTCCGTGCCAATTAGGACCTCAGCCTGCTCCCCTCCCTCACATGGAACAGCCACTTGGGCACCGGTGCCAGCAGCATCTTCCTTTGGGAGCCAATTCCTGCCTTCCAGTGGCTCAGAGGAACAGAACCATCCGGGGGGTGTTTCCTGTGCGCTGGGAATGTGCCAGCCGCCTGTTCCAGGGAATTAGCACCTAATTTCGGGAGATTCTCTCTCCTTTGCTTTCTGTCTCTCACCTCTTCCCCTGAGCAGGGCTGGGATGTGGATATGCACTTTTCCTTTTTCCTTCCAGCCAGGCACGGGGACGTTTCATTCCACCCCCAAGCTGTGTTTATCCAAGGTGTCAGGTCTGCCACCCCCGCTCCCGGGCGGCTGCCGAAAGTCCCCTGTTAATGTGCATTTCCATGAGCTTCTGTCCTTGGTAGCCTGCAGGTTCCAAGCCTCAAACAGCCTTTTCCTCTCCCCTCTGGGCTGCTCTCCCAAATATCTGCATTTCCTTTCTCCATATCCTGCTGTCACCTGCTGCCGTTGCACTTTGCATCTTGGCAGCCCCCTTGTGTCAGAGGGATTGGTCCAAAAACATTGCAAGGTGCTGGGAAATCTTCACCGCAGTTCAGGGATCAGCTGTTGTTCCAGCAGCATCTGGAATTTCCAACTCCTCTGCTTGCTGGGGCTTTCAATCACTGCTCCTTGGCAGGGGTGCAGCATTCTTGGGAAGTTCTTCCCTCAGTGTCTGGTGGCTGTGCTGAGGAGTCTTTGGATCACCCATTTCTCCTGGCACAAGGATGTTTTATCCATTCCCCACTGCGCTCAGGGAGTATGAACAGCCCTTTCCCATTTCCCAGGTGCTTTCCACTGATGAGTCCAGGATGCAGGGATTGCAGTAATTTTGGAGTTTCTGAATCCAGAACCATTTGTGGTCCCAGCACAGAGCTGTAGAGGTGGTTACAGCTTTCCCAGGTGTGCTGACAGCCTGGGGCAGGGAAATGGCCAGAGAAGCCAGGGAAGCCACCCTGAAGGATGGAGGAGGACACAAAAGCTGCTTCCTGAGGTTGCTGGATTAATGAGGGTAGGAGGCATGGAGCAAAGTCTCCTCCTCACTGCTTGATTTGGGTGGGATGAGGACAAGAAATGATGGAGGAGCCAAGAAACAAGTGGATTTTTGGATGGAATAACCTCTCCTGGCTCCAATTCCACGAGGAAGGTGTTCTTCCATAGTGTCCCCAACCCTTCCTTTATTCCTCTCAGAGCTCAAACCTGCACAGTTCCTTTGCCCCATTCCCACAGCTCTCAGCTACAGGAATGGGAGATCCAGTGTGACATACCCAGATGAATCCCATTCCAGAGCCCGGGCCACACTGAGCCTGTTGCCAGCAGGAAAAGGGAAATTTGCTGAGCATGGGAGAGTTCCCAGCGTGGAGATGGCACCTGGTGTCAGCAATGCAGGAGAGCTCTGTGGGAATCCTCAGAATGCCTTTCATCTTTCGCAGCACAGCTTCCCAGAAAGCTTTCAGTTCCTTTTCTTCCTACCAATTAAAACAAAATAAAAATATTATGAGCTGTTTTGTCTGTTTTTTAAAGGAAAACAGAAATAAAAAGGGGTTTGGCAGAGCAACGCTCTCAAAAATTGTGCTGCTTTGGGGGTTTCACTTGGTTGACTTGTTTCTTTTAGGAGGGTGACTTGCAAATTTTGTGCAAACTCTTAATATTTTGCTTCAAATCACCTCATGTGCCTGAGAAACGGTGTATAAATGTTCCAAATTTGCTGTGTTTAAAAGGAGAGGCGTCTACCAGCAGGGTGGTTTTGAAGAAAGGTGTGTGCTCTGGGTAGGGTTTGAGTCTGTCATAAATATCTGAGCCTCGATGACTCCAGGATCAAACACTGCTTTTGAAATTAGAAATAAAACCTACAATTAAAAAACCAACCCAGCCTCGTCTGCTAATGGCAGCCTGTTAGTGCTGTGTGCTCCAGCAGAGCTGGGGGAGGAGCTGGAAGCAGGATTTTATCCCTTGTTTTTGATGTGCTGATTGAAGTGAGCGCTGCAGCCCCGCTGCTGCTGTGTCCTGTGCCAGCACAGATGCCCAGGACAGCCCAGGGAGAGCAGCGCGGAGGGGCTGATTTGGGGGATGATTAAAGAACCTCAGAAAGGCAGAGTGGAAAGAGGAAAGGACTCATGACTTTGTTTTTAGGGAGGATTCATGGTTCCCAGTGCATCAGCTCAGCAGGAGGGATCCCAGCTCGGGCTGGGGGAGAAATAACTGCTCCAACCTGCTCAGGCTGTGCTGTCCCTGCAAAATTCCTGCTGCCTCTGCTCCCAGCTCACAGAGGGGAGCTGTGCCCTGGCTTCCAGGTCCTGCTGGGAGAACCTGGCTTTGGCTTCCCCAGGACTGTGCTCTCTGCACAGTGACAACACGGGGATGCTCCATCTCTGGGAGGGTTTAAGGTCAGGCTGGATGGAGCTCTGAGCAGCCTGGTCTGGTGGAAGGTTGGGGTGGAATGAGATGAACTTCAGGGTCCCTCCCATTCCAAACCAGTCTGTGACCTCACAGGGCTCCTGGGATGTTCCAGGAGAAGAGAAATGACAAGGGAGGTTGGGACATCACACACTTGAGCAGTCAGACTGTTCCTGCTTAAAGCTCTGTTGGGCAGAGTGCAGGGGAGGAGCTCATGGGAGGGCAATGGAAAACCTGTGGCTATCCCAAAATCCCATCATCTGCCTGCCCCGCTGTGCTGGCCAGGTGAGTGCTGTGCCTGCCCAAACAGGCCCTTCTGGAGGGGCCCAGCACCTCTGCAGACAGTGGATGGGAGTCCTTGCAGAGCTGCTCTGGGTAGGGGACTGGTTTTGGCTTGAGCTTCTGTCACACCTCGGTGACACAGAGCCTGAGCAAGGTGACAGTGTCTCGCCCTGCTGGGGCTGCAGGGACTTGCTGAGCTCCACACTGCTGCCCTCCCAGAGAGCCCAGGTGGATGACTTTAACTGGGACACGCACTGGGAGATGGTTTGCTTTGCTTGCTGTTTGCTGCCACATTCCCAGATCCAAAGGAGGTGGCCAAGGCTTGCTCTGCTGGGATTTAGGTCACAGCCAGAGCTGGGAGTGCACAGAGCCTCAGAGATCAGAGCCTGGCTCAGTCCTGACCAGACAGACCCCCCAGTACAGGGTCTGGAGAAGATCACCAGCCACCAGTGAGCAGGAGAGGCGTGGGATGGAACCACTCCAGGCCTTGTTCTCCTTATCTCTGGTGGAGATGGAGACAGTGCCTCACGCAGGGGCAGGATGTGGGAGGAGGACCAGGGCTGCTCTGATGTCTGGAGGCTTCAGAAGCAGACCCAGAAGGCTCAGAGAGGAGCCAGGGGTGAGTGGCAGGGAGGGCTGGATCCAGGCTCCTGCTGCTGGCTGTCTTTATGTGGCATTTGAGACAGTGTGGGCAGCTGGCTCCAGCTCTCCCTCCCGACGCCGCTTTGTTTGGAAGGTTGTAGACACATGTCAGCAGTGATGGATAGATTTGTTTGACTTCCTGTCAAATCAATGATTACTCCTAGAAATCTCTTTTATTAGTTTATCAGAGGAAGTTCTCTGTCATTTATCCCAGCGGAGCTTGGCTGCCTGGTGTCACTGAGCAGGAGTTATTGCTGGCTTTATTGTGCTGCTGCTTTTAGGCTTTGACACCATATTTATTTTTGTCTTGCTTTGACACTAGGAAAGGTTCACTCCTGTTTTTTTCCCCTCATTGCGCAGAAGGTTTGTTTTTCCTTTCCCATCCCAGTCCTAGGAAATTTGCAGGAATTTGCCCCAAGTACCAGGGTTTATATCCATGCTCTCCGTTCAAGTCTGACTTGATGCTGTCTGGATGTTCCTTGTCATTTTTGAGCTCACAAAGGTCTTGATTTCCCAGGAATTACAGAATGGTTTGGACTGGAAGGGACCTTAAAGATCTCCCAGTTCCAACCCCCTCCATCACAGAAGTGTGAACAAATGGGTTGGAATGGGAGGAAAGAGGGGTTGGTGAGTTAGAGGGAAAAGTCATTGGGATGTATGTCCCAAATCTTCTCCATTGGGCTTATTTGGGTTCAGGGAGAAGGAGGAGCTCCCCTCTCCAACATTTCCCTGCTGCACCCCAAGGGATGGGCTGTGGGGGGGGTTGGTCCCAAGGCTCTTCCATGGCTGCAGGAGCACTGTGGGGCTGAGCGTGGGCTGAAGGAGAGCTGGGCTCCTCCTGGGATATTCCTGGGTCATCTCCATGTTCCCCCAGCCCTTTGGGATTTGGAGAGCCCTCTGCTCACAGCACCCCAACCCTGCAGGGCTGATGGACACCCAAAGGCTGGCAGGGATTTGAAATGCAGTCCTTTCATGTGGGCTCAGGTGAGAGAGCCATAGAAGAGCTTTTTGGGATCTTCTGGATGCAGCAACTTTGCTGAGAACCGTTCCACAGCTCTTTTCAAACTGGGGAGAAGGAGACTTCAGGCATAGCTCACACACACACAAGAGCTGTGCAAATTACTGAGTCATTTCTATCTTTGGTCATTTGTCCCCATTAAAAAGCTCATGGAATGACTTCAGATCAATCTAAATAATATTTTTTTTCCCATTGACATTATGAATCATAGGATCACAGAATAGGCTGAGCTGGAAGGGACCCATCGTGAAGTCCAGCTCCTGGCCCTGCACAGGACACCCCAAATAATCTGCCTGAGAGCATTGTCCAAATGTTCCTTGAGCGAAGATAGCCTTGGAAAAATGGCTAAGGATCACAGTGGAAAGGAAGATGCTTTCAAATCAGTTTCAAAACTAATCTTGGAAAGGATTTTTTCTAAGCAAAATCTCAGCTTGATTAAAAGTAGTCGAATGAAACATCATCCTGGCTGTTCTCAAGCTTTCCTACCAGTAACAGAAGCCCAGAGAACTGCGAGTGCTCCCTTGTTCTCTGTTTTATCTCTCTTGCTTTATCCCAAGGGAATCCCTCCAGAGCTGGGCTCTGCAGCTCTTCCCTGCCCTCCCCAGAGGCTGAGCACGTGTGAGCTTTGGGAGCTGCTGATCCTGCCAGGATAACAGTGCTGACCCCGGAGTTCAGAGAGGAGAGGACTCTGTTACCCAGCAGGGAGGGGGTGGCCCAAGGGCTTCACCCTCTGGCCAGCCCCACATCATCTCAGCCACCAGTGAAGTGGAGCTGGGGGAGTGAGGTGGGAACGATGCAGCTGCACAGGAACAGCCCTGGGTACCTTTGCTGGAGCTGTGGATGTTGCTGCAGCCTCCTCTCCTCCTCCCAGGGCCAAAGGCCCTGCTGTACCTGCCCTGTTAGCCCATGAGCTCCTAAGCCAGGCTTTGATACACTGATCTTTGTCTTCTCTCTGAGCAGAGAAACATCTGCAGTTTTCTCCTTGAGCCACGTGGGAGAGGATCACAGAATCACTGGGTTGGAAGAGACCTCCAAGATCATCAAGTCCCACCCAAGCCTAACCTCAACTAAACCATGGCACTGGAGTGCCACATCCAGTCTTTTCTTCAACACATCCAGGCATGGTGACTCCACCACCTCCCCAGGAAGACCATTCCAATACTTTATTACCCTTTCTGTAAAATCTTTTTCCTAATATCCAACCTAAATTTCCCTTGGTGCAGCTTGAGACTGTGTCCTCTCCTTCTGTCAGTTGCTGCCTGGAGAAAGAGACCGACCCCACCTGAAGGAATTTCTGCCACTGGGCTGGAGGGGGATTTGGGCCCAGCTTCAGGTTTAAGGTGAATATACACTCAGTTTTGGTTGTCTGCTGATCCAGGCTGCTCCAACAAATGCTTCTCTTGCCTGGTGCCCCTTAGCTGGAGCTGATGTACTTCCATATCCCCTCATGGTCCTGGTTGTTTTTGACCTGGAGTTGGATGTCTGTGGTACCCAGCCTTGAGGGAGAACAACATCCAGCTCATGTGTTGTGTAGGGGTGGGGGCAGTAAATGAAGCTGAGGGGAGACGGGGGCAGTGGTTGAAGCCTTCAGTGAGAAGATAAAAGCCTGTTCTGAGATCAAAGGCAGCGGGGAGAGGTGCACAGCTCCTGAAAGCAAATAACAACCAACAACCATCCAGCGTGAAGCTGGGATTTATCTCTGGTGCTGAGACACATCCCATCCCTCCATCAGCAGCCAAGCCTGACAAGGACAGCAATTGCCTCCTCTCTGATGGGCTGCTGGAGCCCTGTGCAGTCAGACAGCCACAGCCTGTCACCCTTCCCAGGACAGGAATCTGTTCCTCCTGCTGGGAAGTGCTTCCAGAGAGAGAGAGATCAATTCCAACTCTTATCAGACTTTTCTACCCCGTAGTTAATGCGTGAAACACCTGACTTGACTCGCAGGCCATCCCCGAATTAGTGAGAGGCTCAGGGTGCAGCGATCACCCAGAGGAGGAGCAGAAGGAGGAGCAGAGGGATGCAGGAATCCTGAGGGATCCCCAGGAGAGGCAGGTGCAGTTTGCCGGCCCGGGGGGGGGGGGGGGGGGGTGGCGGGGGGGGGGGGGGGGGGGGGGGGCATTAATTTTGCGGGCGTGTAATGCAGGGTGCAGTGATTGCTGCAAACAGAAATGATTTAACCTTGAGCGAGGGAAACACAACCCAGCAGCAGCCGTGGAACAATAAAGAAATTCCATCTGTGATCTCCCGTGCCCCTGCTCCGCTCGAGCGGCTCCGGTGTCACCCATCCATTATTTCCACGAGCCACTGTAAGTGCATTATGCATGAGCCTGTGCCCACTGCTGCATCAGCCAGGACTTCTTCAAGGCAGCAAAAATAATCCATCCCATTCCACCGAGCTGGGCTGAGCTCCTTGGCTTGGGAAGACGGTGCTGCCTGGTGGAAGGGTGTGGTTTTGGCTGAGTTTGGCAAGGAGGGCATTTCCCATGTGTTTCCCTGTGGGTGTGGACTGTGGCAGCCCCCACAGAGGGCTTGGCTCTGCACTCTCTGAAAATGCTGGATTTGCTGTGGGGCGTTGCTTTAGGGAGAAGCTGAAGCACATCTCAGCTTTTGGCAGCGACCCAGGTGGGCTGCAGGGGGACAGCTGCCCCAGGGATGGAGGGGAGCTGGAAAGGTTGATCAGACTTTGCCATCCCAAGGGTGGAATCACAGAATCATGGAATGTCCTGAGTTGGAAGGGAGCCACAAAGATTATCAAGTTTAACTCCTGCACAGACACCACAAAACCACATCACTGAGACCTCACTGAGGTCAGCAGTTTCCTCTTGAGAAGCAGCTCCAACCTTTGCTCTCTGTGACCAGGGACAGGGGTGCCCAGTGATGACAGAACCCAGACTGGAGCAGTGCCAGGGGAGTTTAGGTTGGATATCNTGAGGATATGAGGGGAAATTTCTTCTCTTAGAGGGTGCTGGGCACTGCCCAGGCCCCCCAGGGAGTGGGCACAGCCCCGAGGCTGCCAGAGCTCCGGCAGCATTGGGAAAACACTCCCATGGATGCACGGGCTGAGATTGTCAGGATGTCCTGAGCAGGGCCAGGAGCTGGACTGGATGATCCCTGTGTGTCCTTTCCAGCTCAGGAGATTCCATGACTGTAAGGAATGGTGACTGTGAGCAGCTATCCATTGCTGTATGCAGGGTTTAACAACTGCACAGGTGTCTGGGGGGAAAAGAAGGATGACTGAGGCTTGTCCAGGGGCAGAGCTCAGGAGCTGTGGGATACCCTGGGACCACTGAAGGCTGTTCAGCACTGACCCTCCAAGCTCATCCCTTAGGTGTCAGTACCTGGGTGCTGCCCTGGACTAAAGTAGTGGGTCCTTTACAGCCTGTTCTGGACTGAGTTTTCCCTCTCCAGCCCAGCACCCCTGGCCAGACCTTTCCCAGAGACCAGAGCACGGGCCACAGACTTCCCTGTGTCCCTGGAATCCAGGCTGCCCCATGGGAGCCCAGGTAAGTGGTGGGGAGTAACAGCCTGCTTGGAATGAAAACATGTTTCTTCATTAGGTGAAACAATACAGCAGAGGGAAATGGATTTTAGAACAACAAAGGCCCACAGCATATTTTACCTCATTTAATCTTACAAGCTGGGTTTGATAGGCTTTTCTTTCCCTTCTAGCTTACAAAGCTCCAATTCCCCTCCAGGGCTTTGTTCTGCTCTCCCCAATCCCTGCTTGCAAGGCTCAGAGCAGCATCTGAAGGGGCCCACAAGGAAGCCAGACAGGGAATGTTCATCAGGAACTGGAATGCCAGGACAAGGAGGAATGGCTTGGATCAGACAGAGGGCAGGGATAGATGGGATATTGGGAATGAATTCTTGGCTGTGAGGCTGGGGAGGCCCTGGCACAGGGTGCCCAGAGCAGCTGTGGCTGTCCCTGAATCCCTGGAAGTGTCCAAGGTGAGGCTGGACAGGGCTCGGAGCACCCTGGGATGGTGGAAGGTGTCACATGAGTCATAGAATCATGGAATATCCTGAGTTGGAAGGGCTCATCAATCCAGCTCCTGGCCCTGCACAGACACCCCAACAATCCCACCCTGTACATCCATGGGAGCATTGTCCAAACACTCCTGGAGCTCTGGCAGCCTTGGGGCTGTGCCCATTCCCTGGGGAGCCTGGGCAGTGCCAGCACCCTCTGGGGGAAGAACCTTTCCCTGATATCCAACCTAAATCTCCCCTGAGATTCAGTCCCCTTCATCAGCGTTAGTTTCCACTGAATTCGTTTCTGCTCACAAAGCTGGGAGGAAACAAGCAGTTTTCTGCTTACCTGACTGCAGTTTTAACATCCCCAAACCCGGCAATCTGGCTGCACTGATGTTGCTGCTGAAAAGAACCAGAATTAGAAGGAAACGGGAATTATTCTGTGGGCTTGCAGAGTGTCTGCAAACCCAAAATTCTGTATTATTGTAATGTCTAAAAGAGTGAACTGTGCTCGTCCCTCCAGAGAGCCTGCACTGAAAGGAGGTGCAGGACTGGCAGCCAGAGCTCTGAACTCAAAGCCTGAAAACTCTTGCAGAGCCTGAGGCTGGAGCTGCTCTCCAGTAGATGCCAGGATTACGGAAGAGCTCAGCAGAGCGCTGTTCTCCAGCAGTTCCTGCTATTTCCCAGCCATCCCTTACATTTCAGCCGTTTGATGTTCACTTTGTGGGATGGAACACGGCGCTAATTAAGTCAGGATCCTGAGCAGTTTTGCATCTCCTGCAGTCATGACGGGATGATCTGTCACTCCTGAGACTGCCGGCGCTGATCCAGAACAAAGAGCCGTGGCATTCCCACATCATCACAGGAACAAAGGCAGTCCCTAAAAGGCTGCACACGCTGAGTGCAGAGCAGCAGCGCAGCTCTGCCTGACCCGGGACAGCTCCCTCCAGCCCTCTGTTCTTGGGCAGCTTCTGTCACATCCCTGCTCTCCTCCGTGCTCCGGGGCACCAATTCTCCCTGATTATGCGTGTGCAGGAGGCTTTGATCTCCGCGGCTGCATCCTGTATTACAGCACGGAGAGAGTTTAATAATCGGAGCAAGAAGCCCATTAATAATTTTAATCTTCTCTGCTCATGTGAACCTCCAGGACTCCTGCATTCCCCACCTCCTTCCTGGGACAATTCCTGGGGCTGGGAGGGCACAGGGGTCACTTGCCTTGTTTGAAAAGTCCACATCCAACTGGATCAACAGTGGATACAGTGACTGCTTTCCTGCTTTCCCTCTTTCCCTCAGGCAGGAGGAGGATGTGGGGTCAGGAGCAGGCTGAGGGGCAGCTGGGTCTGTGCTGTGCTCTAATGGGTTGATTTGAGGGGTGTGGGCACCGTGCAAGTTGGGCACAACCCTGGGAATCCTGTGTTCCCTGGAGACAGGGACGAAGGGCTGTCCGGCAGGGCAAGAACTGAATCATGGAAAGGTTTGGGTTGGAAGGAATCTTCAAACCCATCCAGTCCCACCCCTGCCATGGGCAGGGACACCCTCCCACTAGCCCAGGTTGCTCCAAGTCCTGTCCAGCCTGGCCTTGGACACTTCCAGGGATCCAGGGGCAGCCACAGCTTCTCTGGGCAACCTGTGCCAGGGCCTCCCCACCCCCATAGGAAAGGATTCCTTCCCAAAGTCCCATCTTCATCTTAAGGCCATTCCCCCTCATCCTGTCACTCCAGGCCCTTGTCCACATTCTCTCTCCATCTTCCTTGTTGGCTCCTTCAGGCACTGGAAGGCCACAGTGAGGTCACCCCAAAGCTTCTCCAGGCTGAACAATCCCAACTCTCCCAGCCCTTCCACATAGCAGAGCTGCTCCATCCCTCTGATCATCCTGGTGCCTCCTCTGGACTCCCTCCAGCAGCTCCAGGTCCTCCCTGTGCTGGGCCCCAGGGCTGGGGCAGCTCTGCAGGTGGAGTGGGGAGAGGACTTTTCCTCACTTTGCCTGTTGAGCTGAACACTCAGATTATCTTATTATGTTTTTATCTCAGATTCTTTCCGGAGCTGCCTCTGGAGCTCCAGGCTATTCCTGCTCAGCCTGCAGGCCTTGCTGAGGTGCTGTGAGCCCGAGGCTGCTTTGCCTCCTGGAGGGAATTCTGTGCCCCGTGTTCTGCTGCTGTTGTAAGCGAGCCTGACGCAGCTCATTTTCTCACTGTGCCTTTGTCTTTCCGTTTTGGAGGATGTACTTTTCCTGACAGAATTTCCAATTCAGTTCATTTTCTCTGCCTGCAGTAGGAGGGGAGAAAAAGGTGGTTTGAGGGGTTTGCTGCATGTATTATTAATTGTCCTGATTTCAAGGCAGCGGAGTCTTTTTCTGCCTGATATTCCCATTTTCTGCTAAATAATATTGGCTGCCGGTTTGAAAGGGGCTTGGCATTTGAAATTCTATGGATTTCTTTGTGCTGGTAGTGTGTTTAAAGCTGGAAAACGTGGCTCTCCTGCTTATCTGGAGCTAAAATGGCAGCGTGTTAGTCATCAGTCAATTGAACTGTGTTGTCGAGCAGTTGATTATTGCAGCTGCCTGTGTTTCCTGGGCTGGTTAAAACATCCCCCAGAAGTGCTGTGTCAGAACCTGGCCACTAAACATCATTAATGCAGGAGCAGGCAGGGGCTTTGGCACACAGGTGAGCAGGTGTGGGTCATTCCCAGCCCTGGTGATCCTGTTAGGAGGCGAGCGTGGTGCTGGATATCAAGCAGGAATTCGTGCTGGGGCCATGTGGTGCTGCATGAGGATTTTCAGGGCTGTCAGCTTGTGCTCCCACTGAGCTCGAGGCCCAGGTGGGATGGGTTTGTGATTCCAGCCCAGTTCCTGGTGAACGCTGTGTCATGGCAGGGAAAAAGCTGCATTTGCTACCCAGTGGAACACGACTGAAGCCATGTGCTGTTAAAGGTGTTCAGATAAAAGGGACACTCAGCCCTGGGCTGGGGAAGGTCTCCTGACAGTAGTCCTGGGGTCAAGGTGATCGTCCTGATTCCAGTGGAGCCGCATCTGAGAGGAGAACAACGCATTTCCCAGAGGAATTAATTAACCTGTTAATGGACCTCACAGAGGGGCAGGGGAGGTCACTCTGTGTTTGCTCCTGCTCCTCCTCTCCCTCCTCAAGGACTCCCATTCCCTATTAGCCTTCCCAAGGTATTTGCACTCGCAGCAAATCCTGGACACCATGACGGGACAGGGGTAAATCCCAGGCTGGAGTGACCAGAGGAGCAAGGAGGGAACAGGGATTCTCCCCCAGCAGAGCTCCATCAAGGATCATTCTCTTGGCTGCCATGGGCCCAGGGTGACGTTCACACCCCCCTCTTATCTCCATCTTCATCCTACAGTTCTCCCTTGATCCTGTCCAGTTCCAGTTGTGAATTTTATTCCTGGTTTGCCTCTTCCTTGCTGAAATCCACACAGACCCTCCCCAGGGAGCAGCTGTGCCCTGACCTTGCCTGCACCACTTCCAGCTGGCCTTTCCTTGCCTTTCCAGGAGCTCTCCAAACGGGACTGGCCTCCTGCTGGCCCCTGCCATTCCAGCCCCTCCCGTGCCATCCCGGCGTGTGCTGCGGAGCTGCCGTGGAATCCAGCCTGCTCCCGCTACAAAGGGAACATCTAAAGCCAGCCAGAGCATGTCCAATAGGATTTGTGGTTCTTGCAGCCTCCCCATGTTATTGACTCCCCCTTTCAAGTGTGGCCAGGGCTTTATCTGCTGGTAATAGGGAGAATTAATCATTTCCTTTAAAAGGAAAAAAAAAAATCGGCTTAAAAAAACCCCTCCACCTTTTTATTTATTTTTTTACATAAAAAGGCAAGTAAAAGACATAACAAAGTTGTTAAAAGTTCAAAGGGAATGCTAATCCCTGTAATGTGGACTAATCAACTTTTATCCAGACAATCCCCTTGTATCTCTGGGGCCTTGTGTGGTGCAGGATTCCCACAAGGCAAGCGCTGGGCTTTAACTCCTTTGGAGCTGCTTTCAGGCTTCCTGCCCCTCTTCTCGGAGCAGTGCTGCCGTGCTATCGCTCAGGAACAGCCTGGCACCTTCCTGGACTCGGAACAGCTTCAAAGGTGCTGCAGCTTCCCCGGTGAAGCTTTTCAAAGAGACGTGGAAACAGGAAAAGTTCTTTTCACTTGGAGGTGAATAAACGAGCGGAGCTGCTCCAGCTGTAGGAACTGCTGGGGATGGATAAAGTGACCCGGAATCCGGGCAGGGCTCACAAGTAATTCCTTGGTATGGTGCCTCCAGGGATGACTTCTGTGGGCTGGGAGATCTGTGGGGTGCTGGACATGTGGCCAGGGCTGTTTGCTGCGTTGGGTTTGTGCCCACCTGGATGCCTCCATCGGACCCTCCCTGTGCAGATCTTTGGGAAGGACAGAGCAGTTCCCCCAGCCAGGAATGTTTTCTTTTGCTGTTTGAGGAGCTCATCCCCAAACAAACACCCTCAGGTGCCTGTCATCCCTTAATAAACATTAAGTTTATTTTGTGTTGATATCAAGGCTACAAGAGGCAGGATCCACCACCTCGAAAAGGAAGGGAGGAAAAGCATTTCAGCATTCCTGGATCTTGGAATATGGGGATTCACTGGGCTTTGGAGGGATTCTTTGGTGCTTTCAATGCCATGTGAGTGCCCCTGGGTGATTTGTGGGTTGCACAGACTCGTGCAGCTGCAGAGCTGAGACCAGGGGATGGGGATGGTGTGTTTTGGAAGGCCCAGCTGCAGAGACAGATGTGTTTGTGCTCCCAAAATCCCTGCCAGAGGCAGGCAGAGAGCCACGCTGGCTGAAGCCAAGGAACAGTTGCTACAGTAAACCCCTCTGCTGCGTTTTCCACCTTGGAGGGCAGGGTGGAATGGAATTATTCCTTCCTGACAGGCATCGCAGCTGCCCCGTTCTCACTGGCAGGGACAGACCCTGCTCTTGGGGTGGCTGGGCTTGTGTGACAAGTGCCATCAGGCATTCCCAAGGAGCTTCCAGCTGTGTGCCTGATGCTGGGAACGAGGGGATAAACTTGGTGGTCTTTGTCCTGAGCTGGGATGTAGCTGGGGGGGGTGGTTTTCACTGCCCAGAAATCTGCAGCTTCTCCAGAAAGAGAATTTTGGGTTGTGCTGTGGGTGAAGGGGGTGGTGGCTGAGGTGGTCTCATGGAAACCTGGAGCACTGAGGAGCAATCCAGCTCTTTTTATCTTGGGATTCCTTCAGCCTGGAGAAGAGAAGGTTTTGGGAAACCCTCCAGTACCTAAAGGGGGCTCCTGAGAGAGCAGGAGAGGGACTTTCCATAAGGGCCTGGGGTGACAGGACAAGGGGGAATGGCCTTAATCTGAAGGAGGGTGGATTTAGGTTGGATCTGAGGGAGAATCAGCTCAGCTGGTCAGAGCCTGGTGCCATAAACACCAAGTTTGTGGCTTCGGTCTCTGGCTGGGCTGTTCACTTAAGAGTTGGGACTCTGTGACCTTGTGGGTCCCTTCCAACCTGGAACATTCTGTGATTCTTTGGAATTCCTCCCTGTGAGGCTAGTGGAGCCCTGGCACAGGGTGCCCAGAGAAGCTGTGGCTGCTCCTGCATTCCTGGAAGTGTCCAAGGCCAGGTTGGAGCAACCTGGGATAGTGGAAGGGTGGGTGGGACTGGATGAGCTTTAAGGTCCCTTCCCACCCAAACCATTCCATGATTAGCTGAGGATGGACATCTCCAAGGTGCACTGATGGGAGCAGGATCCAGTTTCCACCTGCTGCTGTGAGCTGTGGAAACTGGGATCCACTGGTGCAACGCCCCTGGGGCTGGATCCCGGTGGGGTGGGGGCTCCTTGGATTGGGATCATCAGTCAGCTCAAACCCAAATGGATGAAAGGATAAAATCTCGCAGGGCACAAGGAGAAGGGACAGGGCTGAGTCAGATCAGGGGAGTTGCCAGCAGCAAGTGGGTCACCCTCAAACAGCCCTTCCAACTTCCAGACATCAAACTTTTGATTTCCTGGTGCTTCTCCAAACTATGATAAAAATCCAGCCAGCTGTGAAGCAGCTTCCCTGGAAATCTGGTGCATAACGAGGAAGAAAAAGGAGCATTCTCCTTGAAGACTTCAGATATAAGAAAAATCAAGATGACTTTCTGATTTAATTCTTCTTTAAATATTTTTAAAGAGCTTTGAAAAACACTCAGTGTTTCTGTGGAGGTTTTGTCTTTTTTTTTTTTTTTTTAATGAGTAAATTGAATTCTGCTTCCCAAAATAATTTTTAAATTTCCTCTTTGAAGATATCTGGGCATTTTTTTGTAAAATGACTTCCAGTGCCTGGAGTGATTTCGGGGTTAACAGGTTAATTAAACATTGGAGCAACTCACTGAGGTGTGAGCTGACTTCCTATCACTTGGCTTTGAAAATCAAGATGGGCTGTGGTGGTTTGGGAATCCCTGGCAATCCTGGGAGAGGTGGATTAAACAGGATTAATGTGGAGGCTGTGCCGTCTCCGGGAGCATTCCCAGAGGACAACCCTGGGTGCTTTTTATGCTTTTTAATTACCACTCCTACCCTGGAGAGATTTTCTTCTTGGATCGAGCCCTGGAGCTGGCGGTCAAAGCCCCACACGGGCCCACGAGGGTGGAAGCAGGTGGGGTCGGGCTCTGCTCCCAAGGAACAGGGACAGGACAAGAGGAAAGAGCCTCAAGCTGTGCCAGGGGTGGTTTAGTTTGGATATTAGGGAAAATTTCTTCATGGGAAGCATTGTCAAGCCTTGGAAGCAAGCAGTGATGGAGCCACCACCCCTGGGAATGGTGGAGAGAGAATGTGTGGATGTGGCACTGGAGGACAGGGCTTAGTGGTGGTGCTGGGCTGACCTTAAAGGTCTTTTCCAACCTTAATGTTGCCATGATTCCAGGATATCCTGCAATCCAGGGATATTGGGATGGGTGGGGGTGGCCAGACCTCCATGCTCACACACACTCCGTGCTCAAAGGTGAGGTGGAGCAAACCTTTCCATTTATCCCTGGCTGTGAATGACTCCAGTATCGCCACATCTCTCGTTGTATCTCCTTAACTAAATGGATTAATTTTTTTTGTCCTCTTCACAGGCTTAATTAGCAATCTGCAACACAAATTAAATCACTATCAACTAATTCCAACTATCCCTTCAGAGATAGCCTTTAGCGAGTTCAATAATCTGGTTAGCATTGGAATGAGCCCGTGTCCTAGCCTGCAAGCCCCAGCGTGAGCTGCCTTTTTTATCCACTGCTGAGAGGCTTTGTCCTTCCCAATGAGGGCAGCAGTCACTCTCTGCTGGCTTTGCAGGCGTTTCAGCACAGTTTGGGGGTTGGTGTCTGTGCTTGAGAAGGCAGCTGGTCCGTGGAGAGGGTTGGAATCTTAACAGAGAGTGGGAACAGAAGATAAAATTTGTGTTTTCCCAGTTCTGAACCAACTCAAGTGCCAAGTTCCCTTCATGCACCCAGAGGTGCACATGGAGATATCTTCTACCCACCTCTGTGGCCACAGACACCTTTGTGGCTTAAATCCATGAACAGGCTTTCAGAAACTCTTGGGGACATTGGGACAGCTGGATGAGCCTGTGATCCTTGGGACAGAGAGCCAGGACCTCGCAGATTCCATCCCACTCTACCTCCTTTGCCCTCCTTTCCATGGTCAGCTAAACCCTCCTGTGGAAACACCACTCTCCCCTGGCATCATTTTACAGGGCTTGGACAAGGTCTCATAAAAATTCTGGGACAGTCCTGGCTGAAGATCTTGCCAGACCTCCAAAAGCTGGGAAACTGGAGAGTGCTGAGGGTCCCCTGGGGACATTTTGGTGCGTTTTTGCTTCGGTTCTTTTCTAACAGCTCGGTGTCCATGAGTGTGGGATGCAAGGGGATGATGGCTTCCTTCCTCTTCCCTCCTCCAGATCCTCCTGGTCTCTGCTGTTTGCTGCAGTCAGCATTTGGAAGCTGTTTGGATGTGGGTAATAAATGTATGTAGGTCATAATCCCCAGGGTCCTTATGCTCCCAATAATAGGAATAATCAACGGCAATTTTTTGCTGTGCTCCTTCTCCCCAGTTCACACAAGGAGGAGGAAGAGGAGGGGAAAGGAGCTGAGGAAAAGAAGTGGCCTTGACTACCCAGACTCAAAAGAGAATTTCTTGGTGCTCACACTTTTGGAAAGGAGGATTTGGGAGCAGATTCATGAGGTTCTGCAGAGAGAAAGCAAGACTTGTCAAAGGGGTGTTGCTGCTTTTTTGACAACGCAAGGATCAGCAGGGAAATGCCTTCCTGTGCTTGGAGGAAGACACTTTCCAACTGCCAAAATATTGAGTTTCTTCTCTAGTTCCACGTTAGTGATTTCACAGAGAGCTGGGGGGTTTGGAAAGGAGCAGGGTTGGAGCAGCATTTTCCTCTGGCCAGAGGGAGTGCAAATCCTGGGTCTGTTATAACAGAATTTCTGACAAGGATCTGGAGTTTGCAGTGAACATTGTTGCTCCTTGCCTCCCACAGCTTGCATTTGATTTTTAAGGAGAAATAAAAGGTTGATCAGAATTCATAGTTGTGCCCAGGGGTCAAAGCTCTGATGTCAGGTTTCCCCGATGGATTCTAGGAAGCACTTGATTTAGGGTTTCTTTTCTTCCTCCTCGAATTTAAATATGGAAATGCAATTTAAAAGTGAACAGAAAATCCTCAGAGGTTTGTGCCTGGAAATCCCTGGAGGTTTGTGCCTGAACTGTCTGGTGTAGGGCAGAGCTGACGGGAGAGGAGGATGGCTGAGTTCAGCAGGAAAACAGCCTATTCCTTCTTTGTCTCCAGCTAGGGCCTGCCTGTGCCCCACCCTCTGTGGAGCCCTGTCAGCTCATCCATTCCCAGCCCTTAAAAAATCTTATACCAATCTCTCTTTCTTTCCCTTTTGGGGGGGTAAATTGTAGATTGTACCTTTCCAGTTGTGTATCCCTGGCTGCTGTGCTGTGTCTATCCAGAGGTGGGAATGCTGGAACTGAAATCTGGCAAGTGTCTGGCAAAGACAGGCCAGAGCAAAGCAGCTCCTCGTCCTCAAAACTGCAGCCCCAGGGCTGGGCATGATCTCTGGGAAACTGGGAGGGGATGGGACATGGGGATCTGCCTTTTCCTATCCCCATATGAGACAATCCCTGAATCACGGAGGTTGGAAAAGGTGTCCAAGGTGATCAAATCCAACCTGTGACCGATCCCCACCATGTCACCAGCCCAGAGCACAGAGTGCCATGTCCAGGCATTCCTTGGACACCGCCAGGGATGGGGACTCCAGACCTCTCTGGGCAGCCCCCACCAAGGCTGGATCACCCTTTCCATGAAGAAATTCCTGCTGGTCTCCAACCTGACCCTCCCCTGGCACAGCCTGAGGCTGTTTCCCCTTATCCTGTCCCTGTTCCCTGGGAGCAGAGCCCAACCACACCCAGCATCCCCCTCCTGTCAGGGAGTTGTGCAGAGCCAGAAGGTTCCCCCTGAGCCTCCTTTTCTCCAGGCTGAGCCCCTTTCCCAGCTCCGTTCCCTTCCCTGGACATGCTCCAGCCCCTCAATGTCCTTCTTGTCGTGAGGGGCCAGAACTGGCCACAGTGGCTCTTCCCTTTGTGGGTTTTCTGGAAACCTCAGAAGAGAGGGCAAGGGAAATGCTGTGTCTGGAGTTGCTTTTGCACTCTAAATCCTTTCTTTTCCACTGAATAAAGAGGAAAAAGAGCTCCTACCAAGTGATTGTATAAGGGACTGGAAGTAGAAATTGGTGAGAGAATTTAATCTGGGAACAGACAGGAGGCAGAGGCCTCTGCTAATTGCCTCTTCACAGATTTTGCTGAAAACACTACGCAGGGAATATCCATGGGAAGAGACTTCAGAGGGATCTAAAGATAAGATCCCAGTAGAGAAGGAGGCAGTGGAACAAGAGGGCAGCCTTAAATAAAGGAATTACTGGCACAGGTTAGGAAGCAGCCGTGAGTTAAACAAAAAAAGGACAACCAATTTTCAGTGTGGCTGCAGAAGAGGAGAGAATCTGCAAGCTTGGGCCAGGCTTTTAAAAATACAGTTCAGAATTAGAGGGGAGGAAAAGATGGAATAAATAGTAGCAGCCTACAGTTACTTAGTGAAATTTATTTAGTTGTGCAATTCAAGCTGTGAAAAGCTGGGAATGGCTCTATCCAGGCAGGTGAGCAGGCAAGGCAGTGGCAGATGAAATTAAATGTTGACAAATGCAAGTTAATGTGCGTTGGAAGGCAAAATCCAGCCTCCTCATCCACATTGCTGCATTTTAAATTAACTGGAACCACTCAGGGGAAAGGCCCAGGGGTTATTGTGAACAGCTCAATGAAAACATCTGTTACCTCAACAGCAGCAGGCAGCAAAGCAAATACAACACTGCCCGTACAAGGGACATTTCGGATTGTCATTGGTGTTATGGAAATGTGGCAGGGCACAGGGACTGCCCGCCAGCTGCCGAGGGAGCAGGGAGAGGAAAGGAATCCAGGAACCTCTCATCCTGAGCAGCACCCCTGGATTGAGGATATTCTTCCCTCAGGCAGCCTTGGATATCAGGGAAGGGGAGTCCAGAGCTCCAGCTGTTTGCGGGGTGTGGGTTTCCTGGGCAGAGTGATGGACAAATCACAAATCACAATCACAAATCACAGTGCTCCCCAGCACACCCAGAGTGGGCATAAACTGAGCACATGGCCAAAAGCCCCATGGCTTTTGTGGGAGGATCCCTTTTTATTGGCTCAAAGTCCCAAAAAATCCTGGGGTGGCCGTGCAGTTAATGTGCTCATGGTCAGGGCTTTCCACAGTGGTTGGCTGAGGAAGGTGTTTAATCCTCCTGTGTTTAATCCTTTGGTTTTGATCCAGAGGGGTTTAATCCCCCTGTGTTTGACCCAGAGGGGTTTAATCCCTTGGTGTTTGATCCAGAAGGTTTTAATCCCTCTGTGTTTGACCCTTGGTCCTTCTTCCACTGCTGCCCCGACTGATCAAATCCTGTTTCCTGCCACAGAGTACGGACAAGGCTCAGCTTTTTGGGTCTCCAGGTTTTTCCAGCACAAAGTCCTGGGGCTTCTTATCTCCAAACAGATCCTTTCCCTGATGAGGTTAACACACATCTTCCTTCCCTCACTCCTCCCTCTACCCAAAGTGTCATTGGCCCCATCCCAGGATCCCCCTGTGCTGGGCTGATCCCCAGAGTGGGCAGCAGGAAAGGGATTGGGATTCTGCCTCTCTGCCTCACTCAGGTGAGACCCCACCTGCAGAGCTGTCCTGGGGCCCAGCACAGGGAGGACCTGGAGCTGCTGGAGGGAGTCCAGAGGAGGCACCAGGATGATCAGAGGGATGGAGCAGCTCTGCTGGGAGGAAAGGCTGGGAGAGTTGGGATTGTTCAGCCTAGAGAAGAGAAGCTCAGGATAACCCAACTGAGCCAACAAGAAACATGGAGACAGAATATTGACAGGGGCCTGGAGTGACAGGACAAGGGGGAATGGCTTCAAACTGACTGAAAGCAGGGTTAGAATGGATATTGGGAAAAAATCCTTTCCTGTGAGGGTGGTGAGGCCCTACCACAGGTTGCCCACAGAAGCTGTGGCTGTCCCTGTATCCGTGGCAGTGTCCAAGGCCAGCCTGGATGGGGCTTGGAGCAACCTGGGATAGTGGGAGATGTCCCTGCCCCCATGACAGGGGAAGGGTGGGACTGGATGAGGTTTCAGGTCCTTCCATCCCAAACCACCCTGGGGCTCTAGGAAAGGGCAGCAGCACAGGCTCAGGGGTGATTCATTCCCTGCTCCAGGCAGCCCTTGGTATGCAAACAGTGCCCTGGCTTTAGTGCTTGTCCTTAACACACAGAAATTCAGAGTTATACCTGTTGTACTCTGCCTGTGGCTTCAGTATAAAACACGGCTCTTGCTTTGATGACTTTGTTTAAATTTGCCCCAAGCCATGTCCTAGGCTTAGTTTACTATTTTCAATTAGCATATATTTTTATAGAGGTTATAAATATTTAACCCGCTGACCAACATTACCAGCAGCCCTCCAGCCTTTGTGATGGAAAGGAATTGCAATGTGAAGTAAAAGTATGGACTGTGGAAGGATGGCCCCATCAGTATTCCTCTACCCAAAACACTCCCTCCGACTTGATACTGGAGGGAAGAATAAAATCAAACTCACTGATTATCATTTAGGCCGAATTTACTTTGTGCATTTTGGGGAAGGAGCTCTATTAATCAGCTCCATTTCCTGGCTCCTGTGGACGTACCGAGCTCAGGGAGAAACACAAATAAATACATATATGCAGCAGCATAAATAGATAGATGTTAAATCAGCATTAAAATCTTCCTGTCATCTGCTCCATTACTCCTGTGATAGGTGGGGAGATAAAAACCCTCAAGGTGAAATTTTTCCAATGTGATTTTCCCCATTTCTTGCTAATTTCCCAGTATCTGCACCCACAGAGAAACGGGGCCGTGGGAGACGTGGAAAGGAATTAAAATTTCAGGCTTGCGTGGTAGCAGCAGCCAATGGGAATTTACTGGGAGGTTAAAGGAGAGGACAAGAGGCAAAGTGGGAAAAATCCTTTTAAAATCTAAGTGTGGAACACGTTGCCTGGCGCACTTTGCTGCACATAAATTAAGGCAGTAATTTGAGGAGCTGAAAGCTCCACTTTAACACTTGTGCTTTCTGGTGGCCCCCGAGTCCCTCTGTGGAGCTGAAACTTCCTTACGTACAGCCGAGGGGACATTACTGCTGGCATTATCTCCTGTGAGGGGACATTATTCCTGGCATTATCCTCGGAGCTGACACCGCTCCCACCGATGTTTGGGCTCTCCAGCGGGAAGGGCAGATCTGCACTGCAGCCACTTCTGAGCCTTTCCTGCCCATTTGCCGCTGAAATGGCTTTGTCTTTGTCGGGAAAAAAGTGTATTCACTGCATCTAATTCCTGCTTTTCTCCAGGTTAGCTCAGCATTCCTGTTAGGACGGATGCTGTGGCTGGGCCAGTTAAGGATGGAGTATCCTTGAAATATTTCCTAGGGAAAAGACAAGGCACAGCTTTTTGCAGAGCCGCACACTGATGCTCAAGATATACTGATATATTTTTTACTTACTATGGAGGGTTTTTTGTTAATTCCCTGAAGAATCTTTCCCACTTTCCCTCCCTTCCTTTTTGTGCACAAGATGAAAGTCTGAATAAGGCTCCGACTAAGGAGGAGACAGCATTTATTTCTCTTCTGAGGAGGCTGAAATGTCCAGGTTAAACAAACAGGTTTTGTGCTTTCATTCAGGGGAAATTTTAGGTCACAAAGAGGCCGGGGAACTCCTGTTAATTGAAAACAGTATCTCATGTCCTTTGTTGGGAAAAATCCCTCTGGGTGAGGCGGGAATGCTGGAGAGATCAGCAGTGTGTCCTTTGCAGAGGTCTCACAGCGCAGAACTGGCCCCTCTGTTTTCAGCACCTCATTTCCACGGAGATGACAGCTCCCAGCTTGCTTCCTAAAATGGGGAACGTCCCAGCAGCTGGAATGAGGGACAGAGAGCGAGGAGAACTCTTGGGGCGTTAGCTCCCACCAAGGAGGAGCCTGGAAACCCTGGGAGGATTGTCTGGGAGAGCAGAGGCAGTGCAGTCAAGGTTCAAATCCACGGCCTAATTCTGGTTACTTTCCTCTGGAATAACCAAGGGCAGCAGGCACAGGCTGCTGCACAGGCTATTGCAGGACAATATCCCTGTGGCTTCCCACTGCCAGAGGGCAGGGTTAGATGGGAGAATGTCCTGGCTCCCACATCCCTCCTCCGGAGCAGGTGGGTCCAGCTCTAACCTTCCTCCCAAGATGTCAAGGGACGTGAAACTTCAAGGTGGAACATGAGTGGAGTGATGGGAGCATGGAGGGACAGGGAGTGGCTTCCCACTGCCAGAGGGCAGGGTTAGATGGGATATTGGGAAGAAATTGTTCCCTAGGAGGTTGGGGAGGCCCTGGCACAGCTTCCCGGAGAAGCTGTGGCTTCCCCATCCCTGGAAGTGTCCAAGGCCAGGCTGGATGGGCCTTGGAGCAACCTGGGATAGAGGAAGTTGTCCCTGCCCATGGCAGGGGATGGGACTGGAGGAGCTGTAAGGTCCCTTCCAACCCAAACCACTCCATGACTCTGTGATCCCAGGAACATCAGAGGAAGGATGGGAAATCCCATTGACCACAGGGAGGTGCGGAGTGGCCAATCCCTGATTTTCCCATTTCTCTCAGTAAGTATCCTGCAGTGTTTGTTTGCGTTCCAAGCCCCAGCTGTTGGAGTCAGGGGATCACACGAGAACATCAGGGCTCCTCTCTTGAACAAACAAACGCAGCAGACTTTACCAGAGGAAAAACATGAAAGTGCAAATCCCAGGAGATACAAGCCCTCCGGAAGACAAAAGCCGCAACATTTATTAATTTGTTGAATAACCTGTTGGGGCCTGACTTGATTCTCAAACAAATGGAATTAGAATATCAATAGCAGAACGTTGGGTTCCTAAAATATTCAGAAGCAGCTTCCTTTTATGTAGTGCCTTTCATGAGAGCTGCTTCATGAGGTGCTTTGCTGTGCTAAATAATAAATAACAACACACACACACACAAATTAACAGCTGTGGCCAAGGCAGGAAAAGATCTATTTCCAGTGGAGATTAGAGAGAAATGGGGAAGCAATGAGGCAGGGAGATACAAGGGAGGTTGGATCTGGGTCAGCTGCTTGATTTTGACCTTGGTTATTATTGGTCATTGGAGATAAAATATAGCAAGTGCTTCTGGAGCCTTGTCTGGGTGCTTGGAGTTGCAGGAAGTAGAAAGTATGGAGTAAGAAGGGCCCAGCTGGATTCTGAGCAGGGAAGGGGGGGCAGGGGAAGGTTTTACCGTGGTTTGTGTGGAGGCAGGTTCAATGGGATTCTTTGTATCCCTCTTCTGATGGTCCTGGGATCACACAGTCAGGGAATGGTTTGGGTTGGAATGGATCTTAAATCTCCTCCATTCCACACCAATCTCCCCCATCCCATGGGCAGGGACACCTTCCACCATCCCAGGTGGCTTCTGTTCATGCACTTACAGATTCCTCACAATTCCTGGGATTCGTGGTATTGCCAGAAAACTTTAATGCTAAAGCCAGAAAAATGTCCAAGAGCTGATGAAAACCAAACCAGGGATTAAGGCAGCCAGAACTCAGGTGCACAAATGTTCCCCTTGAATGAAATGATCAGGAAATGTTTCCCACCCAGTTGACTCTCCAGCAATTCCTATATAGCAATTTTCCCCAGCTTCTTTTCCACACCTGTTGCTTTTGGTGCTCGGTGCCAGTTCCTTAGGAATAGATATGTGCTTGCATGGAATTCAGTCCCTCCACCGAATTCCTGCTTCTGGCTGGGAGAGCCTTGCTGAGCCCTTTCAGCCTCAGCACTGAACCTTTGGCATTATGTGGGGCTGGAAATTGATCCCTCCCACAGCAGCCCCGGAGCAGGAGGTGGCTGGAGCTTCCCAGGTGCTGGTGTTGATGCTGGCTGAGGTGGCTTTATGGCACTGTAAGAGCAGCAGTTTCATGGCAGGTGGAGGTCAATGATGAAGCAGTAGTTGTGCACTCCGGAAGCTCCACAAGGCAGTGGATTTATCCTTTATTTTCCTGCCTGCCATTCCCTGCTCTGAGGGATACTGGGACATTTGATATATAACATATATATATGATACAGGTGGGAAGCTGAAGTTAAGCAGCTAAAGCTGGAAAATACCAGAGCAGCTGGACATGAGTGAGGAGCTGCAGATGGGAAGGTTTCTCCTTTCTTTCATAGGGATCCTCATTGTGTGGCTGAGGAAACCTCTTGACTTTGCCTTTGGGTTTGGGGTTTCTTGGAACTCAAAACCCTCAAGCGTGGATGAAAGTGAAGCAATTCCTGGACAAGTGCTGCAGGTTACAGCAGTATTCCAGAAATCATGTTGGGCTTGCTCAAAAATACAGATTTTCAATATTCTTTTAAAAGAAAACCATCAGAGGAGTCTGAGAGAGTTTGTTCCTACCTCTAGCTGGTTCCATCCTCTGCCAGTTCTGTTTTTTGGAGGAAAACCTGGTGGACCTGTGCCTTTGGGATGTAGCTTTGGCTTGGTTCTTTAGGCAGGAACTCTCCTGGCCATAAATATCTTTGTTTCTCTTTCCCTGAGGTCTTCCCATTAACGGGACAGATTTTTTCCAGTTCGGAGTGGAACCACAGACATTAACAGCCCTTTCCCTGCTAATCAGATGCTGTGGAAGACTCTGGGATCTGCTTTCCTAAGGGAATCAACAGTTGTGAGCACACAGAATAGGAGAAAATTAACATTTGTGAGCACACAGACTGTGTAGAAATGCAACAAAACACCCGACCAAAATATTGGCTGTAAATCTTCCTCATTCATTATCCTATTTTGTGAAGTTTATCCTGTTATCTGCTCAGTGGGAGTATTATTCCAATTAAATGTGCTTCCTGGCAATTGCTTGCAGCATTTAAGTCTTTAGGTGCTTTCGGTGCTTGAGGAATTGCTGTTCCTGCTCTAACACTGGGCTAATTCTCCACAGAAATTGTCCCTCTGGTTTATGGATAGGCCCTTAGGAATAGGCTGGTGGGGATGGGGATGCTGCAGTCCCAGATTTTCGTCCCTTGGGTGCTGGCAGCAGGGAATGCTCAGGGAGCAGAGCCAGCTCCAGGGACCTGTTCCTCTCCTGGGTAGTGAAGGGGGGAGTGATCACCCACCATTCCCTGTTCCTGAAGAGAAACAGGGATAACAAACAACAGCGATTCCTCTCTCCCAGGGACAGGCAAAGGGCCCAAACCATGGTCAGAGGAAGCTGCTCAAAAACCCGCCAGAGAAAAGCTATGGTGGTCCTGTGACACCTCAAACTCCTGCTGACCCCACATCCCTTTGAGGCTGAGCCCACAGGGCCCCAGGCCCGGGATGGGCTCCTGTGAATGTCTCCTGGGATGTATTTCACACGTGGGATTCCGTGGAATGCTCACATCCTTGTGGAATTCGGCTCGTTTTAGCATAATTCCCACTGGCACCTGCCTGTCCCCTCCCTCCCGGAGTGTTCCTCTCCTCTCCTCTCCTCTCCTCTCCTCTCCTCTCCTCTCCAACTGGCCCTTTCCTGTGCAAAACGATAAGGATACATGCTGGAGGAACTGGAGTAAGTAGGGNGAAACTTTGGAGAGCACAAATAGATCCCAAGTGTGAATAGGAAGCAATGAGATAATATATATGTATTCATACGTTATAAATCAGTTCAAATTGAAGAAAAAACCCTGATTGTTATGCATCATTCCTTTCATGTGTGGGGTGGTTTTTTTCTGACTTAAGCACTATAGTTCAACCATCTCTGGGAAATTCTCACTTCTGACAGGATTTACATTTATTTATTGGAGCTTTAGTCCTGCAAATGAGGGTACAGGATTCCTGCAGGGGGACAGGTAGGTGCCGCTTCACCCCAAATCCTGGATCCACATTTAGCACACGGCACCTTTCCCGGTGCCACCTGTGGGATGTTTGCTGCCTTCAGGCCAGCCCTGGCTGAAGCCTCCATCCCCTGTTGGGAAAAGCACAATCCCGGCTCCCAGCCCCACGCCTTTCCACGTGCAACGTGCTTCTCGGGCAGGAATCGCTAAGTGAGGAAAAGCCGCTTGCAGGCTGTAGGGTTGGAGGATCAGGTCTCTGATGGCCAATTTCACTGCAAACAAAGGCTTTATTTTTGCTTTATCTCTCCTTAAACCCGCGAGCAGCTGTAAGAGGCAGTGCCGACAAAAACCTGCTGCCTGAACACAGCTTGGGGAGGGGTGGGGGGAGAGGCTCCACCAGGCAAGTGGCTTCATTATCAAACACCTGAAAACCTTTTCGAGTTCTTTAAAGCAAGCTCTGGTCTCGGTCTTTGGTGAAACAATCACCGTGAAGAACTCGCTCGCTGGGCTGCTTGGAATTGTTCTGCCCAGCTGAGTGATCTGATTTGATGGAAAGCTCGGAGCTCTCAGTCTTTATTTCCCTGCTCTGTCTCCTTTCTCTTCAGCAGGAGGTTTGGCTTTCCCCCCTGCCCCGCACAGCCCTAATTCCCCGCGGGGATTATCCTGTCGGTGTGTTCACAGCTGCGTGTTTGCTCCGAGCAAGTGCCTCCCGCTCTCGCCCAATTGTGGAGTTTCGCTCGGGTGGAACAACCAATAACCAAAATATGCAGCTCTCACCTCCTTCATTTGCCTTCTGAGGTGGTAGGGAGCAATCCGAGTCCCTTTCCCTGCAAACTAGGGTGTTTAGAGGGGCTAGACCTGCATTCCATCAGGTATCAAATGCAGATTAATAACCCTGGAGCAGAACAGGGCAAGGCTTTGCTTGCACGGCCCTGTGGCCTCTGGCCAGGGGAAGGGAAGGGCTGGCTTTGTCCTTCTCTCCTGGAGAACCACTTCCTCCCTTCTGCTTTGCATCCTGAGTGGGAAGATGGGATTGTTGGCACTCCTGCTGCTCCTGGGACTGCAAGGATGAGCTCCCTGGAGAGACTGAGCAGGCTTGGACAGAGCTGTGGGTGCACTCCAAGGCTTCCTTCTCTTACACTTCGGTGCATGAGAGGCACCTCTGAGTGAACTCCCTCCCATCCCCGAGCCCTGGGCTGGCCTTGCCTGACTGATCACATGCTCATGGAATCTCCGGAGCTGGAATGGACCCACAGGATCATCCAGCTCAACCCCTGGCCCTGCCCAGGACACCCCAACAATCCCACGCTGTGCATCCCTGAGAGCATTGTCCAAACACTCCTGGAGCTCTGGCAGCCTCGGGGCCGTGCCCATTCCCTGGGGAGCCTGAGCAGTGCTCAGCACCCTCTGGAGGAAAAACCTTTCCCAAAATCCAACATATACTGCTCAAGCCCTTCCCTGGGTCCTGCCCCTGGTCCCAGAGAGCAGAGATTGGAGCTGCCCCTCTGCTGCAGACAGTGGTCATGCAGGTGGATGGACAATCCCAGCGGGAATGCAGAGCGGGGTGGGCCAGCCCTGCCCAGCAGCTGGAGAGGGGCAGCCCCAGTGCCATGCTCTGTGGGACAATGAACATCAGGTGAGACATAAAGAACAGCAATCTGGCTGTTGTGCTCGCTCGCTTCGGAAGGAGAACGACCCCTCTGGGGCACAGAAGGGCAGCGCTTCCCTCCTGCTCTGCTGCCCGGGGTGGGGAGAGGAGGAGGGAAGCTCCTCCTGGGCCGGGGGAGAGCTGCCGGGGCCGCAGGTCGGTGCTGGGGGTGTGGAGGGCACCAGCTGTGCCCAGCCAGCCTCTCCCTGAGGGTGTGACCCCTCCAGGAGGGCACGAAGTGCCTCAGCGGAGGGATCGGTGTGAGAGGCCAACACGCCGACACAGCAGGGCTCTGCTGCCTCGGATTGCTGCTGGATGCCCTTGGGCTGGCTGGGGCTTCAGAGGCGGGAGGTGCAAGCTGTTTTCCAGTGATAGTGTTTTAATTTCTTCCTCTTCCGTGCCTGGTTTGCACTTACATAGTTTAATTTTAAAGTCTCCTCAGTTGTTTGTTGTTTTTTTGGTGTTTTTTTTTTTTTTTCCCCTCTCCTTATTTTTTATTTTATTTTGTACAAGGTGAATGTCGAGCAGTAATGTAATGAAAAGTTGACAGGCACAGATCTTTTTTAATAACTCTTATGTTGTGTAGCCTAAATTGGTTTAACCATAGCTGAGCTGCATAATAAGCAGAAGGGAATTCATCTCATGAACCACGGATATTTTGTAAGTCTCCTTTGGAAAGGTTTCAGAGCTCTGGCCCTCACTCCAAAAGAGTGGGATTGTGGTTTGTTCTGTGCTTTTGGTCGCCAGAGAGCCGGGAATGGCAGGGATGGGACCCACCATCCTCAGGTGGAATGGAGAGAGAAAGCAAATCCATCCCTCTCCAGGCAGAGCGCATTCCTTTCGTGCTGCACAGTGTGGAGCAGCACATCAGCAGCCTGGAGGGGGATTTTGGGAAGTGCTGAAGAGCCAGCAGCTCCCCAGCCCTTCTCCCAACAGCCATCATGGGAACCTTGGTGTAATCCAGCACGGGAGAGGCTCTGGGGGTGGCAAAGGGAGAGGAGAGGAGCATGGAATGTGCAGCTAGGGAGGGATGCAAAGCAGAGCTGCTCAGAGCTGTGCCAGTGAGCATGGCTGACAGGGCTGGGGACCACTGGAGGTTTTGGGGTGCTGCAGATCCCAAATGGAGAAGAGGAACTGTGGGGTGCTTGGATGTGAGGAGGCTGCCTCTGATTTGCCTGGCCGTGGGGAAGAGGTTTCCAGAGCACCAGAGGGCTGGAGGTGAAAAAACCTGCCAGTCCTTGGATGAAAGCTGGGAAATGGTTTCTGGGCACACAAATCCCCCGTTACCCCAAACAGAGTGAAAAGCCAATTTTACAGAAGCTCTTCCCATCTTCCTCCTCCAGGTGTTCCCTCTTTTCTTTTTCCATGTCCTCACTGCTCATACCATTCATCTTCCTTTCAGTCTTGTTTTTTTCAGGGATGACTTTGTTGTTTTTCTCACTTTTGGCCCTCTCTTCCCAATGTTTTGCATGCACTGACTCCATTCGCTCTCTGTCATCGTGACAGCAACAACACAGTGCAGCATCCTCCTGATGTCCCACTGCAAGCAAAACAGGCATGAAACAACTTCTTCTGGGGACCAGGAAAGTTGTGTGGGGCCTGTCACCAACCTGAAACACTCAACCTCTGCTGCAGTGGTGCCTACATGGAGGAGATCCCTGTGGTGTGCTCTCTGCCTGTGATTTCCCTGTGATTTTCAGGCTGGGATACAGAAATGTTCAAGTGAAATCCAAAAAAAAAAGGAACTCCTGTGATAAAAAGTGTGATGAATTTGACCTATCAAGGACACGGACTTAAAATCACAGAACCACAGGATCAGTGAGGTTGGAAAATACCTCCAGGATTGTCGAGTTCAGCCTATGATTGATCCCCACCTTGTCACCAGCCCAGAGCTCTGAGTGCCATGTCCAGGTGTTCCTTGGCCACCTCCAGGGCAGGGGACTCCAAACCTCCCTGGGCAGCCCCTTCCAAAGCTTGACAACCCTTTCCATGAAGAAATTCCTCCTGCTGTCCAACCTGAGCCTCCCCTGGCCCAGCCTGAGTCCCTTTTCCCCTTGTCCTGTCCCTGTTCCCTGGGATCAGAGCCCAACCCCTCCAGGCTGTCCCCCTCCTGTCAGGGAGTTGTGCAGAGCCAGAAGGTTCCCCCTGAGCCTCCTCTTCTCCAGGCTGAGCCCCTTTCCCAGCTCCCTCAGCCTCTCCTGGTGCCCCAGCCCCATCCCCAGGTCTGTTCCCTTCCCTGGACATGCTCCAGCCCCCCAAGGTCCTTGTCATGAGATGCCCAAAACTGGACACAGCACTCAAGGTGTGGCCTCACCTGCCTGGATTTGGGCAGTTGAGGACAGATTTTTATTTTATCTGCTCTCTGCAGGTGTTTTCTTGCACACTTCCAATAACATGGCCACACATTATTTATTCTGCACCTTGCTCAGTGCTTGCAATAAGAGAGGCTTAGAAATCTTCCTTGCACCAACTGCTGTTGTAAAATAAGGCTTGAATTACAGTGATTTTTTTTTCCATGTAAAATTGTATTGATGTCCAAAATACCTTTAATCCTGGCAGCGGAGGCCTCTTACCATGACCATTCCGCATTGCTCCCTGGCTGTGGGGTTGATTTTCCTTTGAATTGGAATGAATTCCACACTAAGGGGTTTGAAACAAAGAGGGTTGATCTAAAAATGAGACCTTTCACTTGACCCCGAGCAGTTCTCTCATTCAGAAGGCAACTCCAGCTCCGTGCCTTTCTCATTCCGTTTGGATAAAAAAGATGAAATGGAGAGTTCGTTTCATCCTTCAGCAGCTCCGTCCTCAGGGCAGCTCTGGATTTGGGATGGATTTGGGGCTGGATGATCCCTGCACTGTGCAGGATCAGGGTGTGGGTGGTGCAGAGCACAGAGCAGAGGGGCCAGGGCCAGGCCAGAGCAGCCTCCTGGGGTTAAGGCGTGGGAAAATGGGAATTTCTATCTGTGCATCCTCTGTGGTGCAGGGCAAGGAGCTGAAGGGAGCAGCAGCTGCTGGGAATGCAGATCCAGGGCTGATGTGGGGAACTGCAGATAACTCGTCAGAAGTTTACAGGAGGCTTGACTCGGTGCAGGCAGGGCTGAAGGATGATAAATGCTCCAGAGTTCGTCAGCCCTGGTGACACCTGGAATAGCAAAAATCTGCTTGGTACATTCAGGAGCTTGAGCTTTAATCTCTGACTCCTCAGCTTCTCATTTTTATATGTGACATTGCCGGGAAATGAATTTATATATAAAATCATTTCTATCTGAAATCATTTATACATGATGTGCTGAGAAATGAAACATTTTCAACCACATTGTTCAGAAAAGTTGAGCCACATTGGAGAGGAAATGAGCAGTTCTCTGTTGAGACAGGGTTTGGATGTTGTATAGTAAATAATAATTAGGGTGATAAAAGTCTGCAGTGAACAATTATCCATTCCACAAACAAGGCAGGTGTTTGAAGGGGAAAAATAGGAGGCAATTGGGTAATGAGGCTGTAGCACAATGTGTGAGCACAATGCAATTTGCACAGACAATTTAAACCTGGCACGGGCCGCTCTCGGAGCACCTGACACGGAAACCTGGACACGTCCTGGACATGGCTTTTGATGTAACACCACATTAACAATTATGAATCTTTCTGTGCAGAATGACTCAGTGCTCCTGGCTGAGCTCAGGCCCTGGAACAACCTGAGCTGTGGGAGAAACAAAACAGAGGAGGTGGATATTTGGTGTTTGGCTCCAGTTTGGCCGCTCTGCAGTGGCTGCCTTGAGTGAGGGGAGACGTGGCCGGTGCACGTTTGTTATTCCACCCTTTCCCTTCAGTCCAGCTCACTGCAAATCCAGCCCTGCAAGAGGGGGGATGTGTTGCTTTTTAAACAGCTGACTGCTGCTGCTCAGGCAGGTTCAGGAGTGTGCTGCCAGCCCTCCCCAGTGATGGGGATGTGCAGGCAATGCTGGGCCGCTGAGGTCAATCCCCAGCCGTGCTGGTGGGGTGGAGGGAAGGCAGCAGGAGCCACATCCCTGCTCCCAGCCTGCTGTGCTGGGTGTGTGGGCAGCCTGTCCCCCCTTCCCGTGGTTTCTGTGTCCCTGCAGCAGGGATTGTGCTGCTCCAGCCCAGCTCCCTCGCCGGGTGAAAATGTTTCATCTCCGACAAACACTTGTCTCATTATCGGCCTGCGCTGGCTCTGCACTATCTGCTCGCTGCCTGGCTTGGAGACACCTGTTCTGTGTCCAAGCATTTGAGAGAAAAAACTCTCCAAAGCTGTCAACAGACATGAAAAGGCTCCCTGTTTCCATGGGAACGTGCTCTGCTGAGCCCCGAGGATAATGAACTGCTCCCCGCCTGTGGAAACGCTGGCTGCTGCTGCTGGGGGAGCTGGGGGAGCTCTTCCCGGGGCTGCTCTGGAGATCCAGGTCCCTGAGGTGCCATCCTGTGGGAGCCATTCCCAAAGGGGACGCTGTGCCCTGGCAGTGCCCGTGGAGGGCATGGATGTGGGATGGATGTGGGAGCTGTGCTGGAGGAGCTGGGAGCAAACACTGGCTGCTCCCGCACTCATTCCCTCTGGAGCTCAGCTCCTCCAGCCTCTCCCCAGTGATCTGTGTCAGGGATGGAAGAGTGTGGGATAGGACAGTGCCATGGGGCTGCTAAAATCAGCCTGGGTAGGAATGTTTAGTCCTGGGATCTAAGTCTCTTTTCAGTGGGAAAGTGTTGGAAGAGTTCCTGT
The DNA here is from genome assembly GCA_013397395.1 of Sinosuthora webbiana. Taxonomy (NCBI): domain Eukaryota; kingdom Metazoa; phylum Chordata; class Aves; order Passeriformes; family Sylviidae; genus Sinosuthora; species Sinosuthora webbiana. The sequence continues at coordinate 964,137 of VXBN01012572.1, forward strand.
GCTGTGACTGCAAGGGTGCGTCACAGAACCCCAGAGTGGTTTGGGCTGGCAGAGACCTTAGAGCCCAGCCAGTGCCACCCCTGCCATGGGCAGGGACACCTCCCACTATTCCAGGCTGCTCCAAGCCCCATCCAACCTGGCCTTGGACAGTTCCAGGGATCCAAGGGCAGCTACATGTTCTCTGGGCAGCCAGGGCCTCCCCACCCTCCCAGGGAGGAGTTCCTTCCCAATCTCCCATCTATCTCTGCCATCTGTCAGTTTGATCATGTCTACTCTGAGCCTGCTGTGCCCACCTTTTCCTCCTTACAGTCTTTGGAATCATAGAGGTTGGAAAAGCCCTCTCAGATCAACAAGTCCAACCATCAACCCAGCACCACCCCCATGTTCACCACTAACCCATGTGCTGACACATCTCCACGTTTTTTTGAACATTTGCAGGGATGGTGACTCCACCACTGCCCTGGGCAGCCATGCCAGTGCTTTACAAGCCTTTCCATGTAAAAAGTTTTCCTCATATCTAATCTAAATCTCCCGTGGCAAAACTGATGGAGGTACAGAGAGTCGGAAACTTGAACTGGGATAACTGGGAGAAAGAAAGGACAGGATCAACAGGTGCCTGGATAAGTGGGACAGGATGTCCTTCATAAAGGGCAGGCATCAGGCTCCACAAATCTCTTCAGGAATCTTTGAAGGCATCACAGGGCGTGAAGACAAGGTAAATCCAGTGGACAAAAATCCACTTAGATTTCTGGAAGGCTTTTGATCACTTTCCTCAGCAGAGCAGCTTAAGGATACTAAGCCCCTGTGGGCTAAGAGGAAAGGTCATCCCATGGATAAGCACTTGAAAGGCAGGAAGAGCCCCTTGCTGAGGGAGGCAGGGAGGCAGCAGGGGTACCCTGCAGGGATCTGTGTGCCTGCAGCTTGTTCCTGGTTCCCTGTGCTCATTAGGGGTCTGGAAGGTCATAGAGATGGAATGTAAAGGTAGATGATGCCAAGAAAGGGTGGTCAGGAAAGGAAGCGCCCCGTGGGATGGAGTGACCAGGAATAAACTGCAGAATCCAATGCAGAGAAAGGCAGGGATGGCACGTGGGGACAGGCCCTTGTCACTTCACATGCAAGAGCTGGGCTCTCCCTCCTCAGGGACATCCTAAATTATTCCATGGAAATGGCATGGCACAGCTCTGCAGCTCTCCAAATGCAAGAGGATTGGTGGGAAAGGGTCAGGGAATAGAACAGAGACCACAGCCAGGGCTCTGTGACTTGTCTGCTCCGTGCAGCTCTACACACCCACCTCATAAAGGACTTTGAGGAGCTGGGAAAGGCACGGGGAGGAGCAGCAAGTGGCAGCAACACCCGGAGAGCTTGCATGTGAGGAATCATGGGATGGGTTGGGTTGGGAGGGACCTTAAATCTCATCTCTCCACCCCCTTCGTGGGCAGGGATGCCTTCTGGTAGACAAGGCTGCTCCAAGCCCCATCCAACAAGAATTAGGAGTTTAGCAACAGGAGTAGCAGAGAGAATATTAAAATGAAGATTATACTTCATAATTAAACACATAATTGCACATTCCCCCTTGCAGGGTCCCTCAGACTGGGTGTCCAGGCCTCCAGACCTCCCACGGGATGTGCCCTAGCCATTCCTCTGGAAACAGAGGGGAAAATGAGATGTTTATCCACGTTGGGAGGTTTCTGTTTCCTACTGTGGGGTCTGATTGTTAACAGAGAAATTGCACACAGCACTTCGTGCTGCTCGTTGAGTTTTTGGTTTTTTTGATCTCTGCATTCATGCCCCTTTAAAAGCTTAAGAAAACAGGTTCCCCTCTCCGTGAGGCATCTGGTTTTCTTAAGGGAGATTAGACAAGGTGCAAAGGCATCAGACTTTTCAGACAAGACAACAGTGAAGTGTCAAGCAGGGAAAGAAGGAAAACCCCTCCTGGGAGCACCTGTCACTTCCCTCTGTTATTTCAGGTGTCTCAGGGTCCTGCCGGTGTTTCAGAGTGATCTGTTCTGTTTATTTGATGTTCTAGACCAGGGGGAAAGGTGGGCTGAGGAGGTGACCACCTACATGGGATGACCATGATCCCAGAGGGATGATCCCACGTGGGGATGGGCTCCTGAGGCCCATTCCCAGCCCGGAAGAGAGTTCTCAGGAATGCATGTAGCCCAAAAAAATAAAGCCAGCAGAAGCCAGCAGCCAGCTCAGTGCTGGAGCCTGTAGCTGGAGTGCTGCAGGGATGATTCCCCAGCTTCTCCAGGTTTTCATTAGGAGTCTTTCAGCTCTAATGCCTGGGAGCCACTGCTGAGCACTGCCACTCTCTCATGTTACACGCTGTAGGAGAGTGAAAGCAAATAAGACTAAAAGTCTGGAATAAGTCATCCTAATGTCAGGGATATGAGGTGTAAGTGCCCTGCTGATGGCAGAGATGTGATTAGCCCCGGGTCAGGAAGGTGTAGGATCACACAGCCAGCACTGCTGTGTGCTTAATTCTGGCAAGGTGCTTCAGCACTGCATCATTTATCCCTGTTCCAACCTCTGCAGCTGCCTGCAAGTGCTGCTGCCTCATCCTGGGCAGCCCCGAGGGCTGGCTGGGACACTGGGAATCTCTGCTTCCCAGTGCACAACCCTGCTGGGGAAATTTGTTACCTTACCCTGCTCTTTCTCTTTTAACAAGGAGGGGAAAAAAAGAGCCACGGCGACAACAGACCAGAAAATCTAAATACAATAATGAGAAAACAGGTAATAAAAGTTAGTTTGGCAAGAGGCTGCCAGGGCTGGCGGGGTGTTCATTATATGCTGGATCAGGAAGTCTATGAAATGTCAGTGTGAAGGGAATTCATTTCCCAGTAACAAGCATGACAGAGCAGTGAATCGAGCAGGAGGCTGTCTGCAGGCACCAGGGTGCTGAAGCCTCATCAGAATTTCACTTCCAGGGACTCTACTTGAAAAGCGTGTTCATTTGAGCTCTGGAAAGTCCAATTTCTTGCCCAGAGCAAAGACTGGTCCGTGCTCTGTGCATGGATGTGCTGCCAGGAGGAACACCCTACCTGGGAACACCCCACCTTCCCTGCTTGGCCACAGGGGATCATCCCTTCCTTTCGTCTCCTTTTGGCTCAGAAATCCCACTGAGGATCTGTGCTCAGCTTCCAAGGACTTTGTGCCCATTGGTGTGACATGGAAAACCTGTTCTGGGCAAATCCACGGGGCTCTGAGGAATTCAGCAGTACTGGGGAGGGGAATATCATCTCAGAGCTGAGGGATGGGAGGCACAGAGCAGAGAGGGGAGGAGGCAACAGGCTGAACCACGGGAATGTGAGTTTATGGGGAAGTGGCAAACAAAGACTAAATCTGGAAGGTGGGTCCTGTCCAACACCTGCTCAGCAGGGTCAGGCTGGAGGTGAGGATTCTGCAGGCTCTGGAGATCGGTCGGTGCAAAAGCAAACACACACAACACACAGGTGTCTTCTCTGGAGATGGCTGGGCCAAAGTGGAAAGAGAAATGGGATATGGCTTGTAACCAGGGCATGCTGATCCCAGAGCCCTGTGCCTGGTAATCAGGGCATGCTGATCCCAGAGCCCCATGCCTCCTGACGGGAGCAGGAGAACACCATGGTGTATTTTGGGAGCCCAGGCTGGCTGGACAAAGCATGAAACTTTCACCAAACCACAGGGTCGTAAAGCCCAGACTGAAACATCCCTGAAGCCCAGGTAGGGTGCAGCAGTTTTTAGTTTTTCCAGTGAACCTCACAGAGGGATGGTGGAAGGGAATTACCCCTCCAGGCACTGTCAAAGCCATGTTACTGCTGGGAACCCTTCAGTTTGCTGGAAGTCCTGCTGAGCTCTCCCCTGGATTAGTCACTCCTTTTTCCTTGGACCTGCCCTCTCCCATCCCCTACTGCCATTAAGTGCCACCCAACCTTGCTGTGGCAGAGACTTCCAGGCAGGGGCCCTGCAGAGTTGTGTCTTTCCTGTAGTTTTCTCCATTAAATCCATCCTGGGTCCCCATCATCCTGGCTGGACCTTTTTTTCTCTCCTCCCAATGTCTTGGAAGAGCAAAACCTCCCTGCTGGGCATGAGCCAAAACCTGGATGGATGAAACTCAATGTTCCCACTCCAACCAAGGGACTGCTGGGTCTGACATGGTGCACACAAGGAATTTATAGCTCCAGGATGAATGCTCTGGAAGTGAGACTCATATTAGGCTGAAAAGAAAAGCAAGAGGAACTAAGAGGCAGGAATATAAAGATGGAAATCCTCCAAAAGAGAGACATTTAGTGCCGGGACTTCGCAAGTCAGACTCAGTATATTATATTTTTATTGCTACAGGAGTCTGCTTGGTAATTTTTGCTGCCCTATTATTGCAAGAGAATTAATTGCACGGCAACTCTCACTGAGTTCTGGGGATCTGTCTGCAGGAGGCAGCCAGGGGTGGAGCAGCCCAACATCCGGAGCCTGCGGATCTGGAGCCGGGTGGGACTTCTTGGCCGTGGGGCTCTTTCCTTGCGATTGAACAGGAAAATGGAAGAGCTGAGCATGAAAGGCTGAAACAAATGGCACTGCTCAAACCTTGCAATGTGATTTTTAAATGAATATCTGCAGCCCCTCTGGGCTGCCTGCACAGGCGGGACTGGCTGTCTCATTCCCTGCTCCTGACAAGGGCTGGAGCGCCTTCCCTGGGCTTTAAGTCCTTTGATCTATCACACGAGACACAGTGATTAAAAAACAGAGGGGAAAAACTGGGAAAGAGTGCAGCAGGACCCAGGACTATGGAGGTCAGCGGGTTTGCAGCATCCTGCAAATGTTTTGCTGCCAATGTGGCCTTTCACCGTGGCTGGAATGACTCGAGCACACAAGGTCTTTCCAAGGTGCAGAGCTCGGGTGGCAGGAGGCTTCCCTGCTCCCAGACACAGCTGGAAGCAGAAGCAGGAGTGTGTGAAGCTAGATTTCCTATGTGTTTTGGAGGAAACAGCCTGTACTCAGCTATTTGGACAGGGTAGTTACAGGCTGCAGTGAGCTCTCCCTAACAGAATTGCCTCCTGAGGGGCAGCTCTGGAATACAGTGCTCAGGGAACGTGGTTGAATTTCTCCCACCTGCCGTGTTCCCAGTGTATGCAGATCACCAGCTGTGGGGCTGCAGGTGATGAAGTGCCTTTGAGGATGAGGGTGGGACAGGAATCCCAGAGCTGTGAGCCTGCCTGGGCAGGGCAGCCTCTCCTGGCTGTGTGCTGTGTGCCTGTGGCAGGGCTGGCTCAGCTCTGCCTGCATTGATCCAGTTAGGGACACGAGCTGCCTCTCGGCATCTGCTCCTCTTCCAGGTCCTCTGGAGCCAGCTTTGGGTCTCCACACCTGTGTCTTCCTGGCCTTTTTTTCCTGTTGGACAAACCAAACAGTTCAGAGGAGTTGTGATATGTATTCAAATCCACCCTTTCTCCCGAGGGCCTCCCCTGTTTTCTCTGTATTTATCCAGGGCTCCATGGAATCACAGATGGATTTGGGTCGCAAGGAGCCTTAAAGCTCATTCAGTCTCACCCCCTGCCATTGGCAGGGACACTTTCTACCACCCCAGGTGGCTCCAAACCCCGTCCAACCTGTCCTGGAACACTTCCAGGGGTGAGCAGCCACAGCCTCAGCAATTGGCAAGACTGGGATAAAGCAGCATCTCTGATTTTCTTCTAAGTCAGAGGATGGATTTGCCTCCTGGTTTATTTTCCTATTTCACCTATTTCACCTCATGGACAACTTTCTGTGTGTCTTGCCACCTTTTGGGCACTTTATTATTCCCCCATTTCCCTGAAGGAACCCACTTTTAAATGCGGGGGGTGCTTTTAACCATCGTGGCTTTCACGGCACCGGGGCGTACAAAGGTGTAGTATCCCCCAGGTATAGTCCTGCCCACGGGTGACACGTGTGTCACACACAGGGGACACACCCCTCTGTAAACCCCACCCTGGGGCTGCCTGGCAGGGTTCTTTGGGAACGGGAGCTGCCTGCACCCCTCTCCGTGCCTGCAGCAGCCCAGTGCAGCTTTCAGATCAATGCCTGCCTCTAGCACGACTTGCCAGGGAATAATCCTGGCATTAGCCCTGTTCCCGCTGGGCTCAGCTTTCTGTTAATTGTTTCAGCCGCCCCACCAGCCCCAGTCTCTCATCAGCCTGTTCCCGAGCCAGGGCTGTTCCCAGGCTCCCTGAGCACGGAAGAGCTGTGGCTGGACCGAGCCCCGCAGGACACGGGAGATGCTGCTCGGAGGAGCCCACCCAGCTCGGACGCGTGACCGAGGGAGGCAGGAGGAGCTCCTGACGTCTGGGGTTTTTATGGATCTGCGTTCTCTGGCACGGGGGCTGAGCGGCTCCGCGGGGGCCAGCCCTGTCTGGAACAAATCAGGGAGCCCTCCAGTGCTTTGTTGTGTTTCTGGCTCAGGGGCTGAGTGAGTTTCGCTGCCTTTGCTGCTCTCCCGTTCCCGGCCAGGAGCCGAAACCTCCCGGCAAGGCTGCGGGAACGGGCTCAGAGGCTGCGGGGAGCGTGCTGGGAGGAGGATTCTGCTGGAGGAGGATGAAGGCTGTAACTCCCTTTTCCCGCAGGCTCCGGTCCAGGCAGGCACTGGAATCTTCCTCTGGCTTTGCCCACCAGCCGCTGGGGCCAGGAATGCTGCGCTCCCGCGCTTCTGGCAGGAGGAAACAATTCCTTGCTGGCAAGTCCGTACACATGCACAGGATCTTTTCCAGCAAGATTTGTGATGTTTTCGAAGATGTGAAGCAATTTGGGTCTAATTAAATCGTTGGAATTGCTGCTGATGGATGGTTTGTAAATTCATCTTGCGAAATGCTGGCAGCGGCCTCGGGAATCCGTGGGAGCTGCTTCCAAGGTCCCCCAACCATGGTCCAAGGGTTGTGACCCCCAAAGCCATAGCAGGGATGCTGGAAATAACTTCTTCCATAGAAAAAGCTGTTGTGTTGTCCTTGTTTCCTGTTCCTAAGGGCTCCTGCTCCCAAGGTCCTCTCTGTTTCATCTCTGGAATACTAAGCAGGTTTAGGGTATGTTTGAAATGCAGAGATTAAATTCCAGCTGCTGAAAGGGGATCAAGGACCTGGAGACCACAATACCTGCAGGGTCTTGCTCACAGTGGGCTGCAAAGGCCTTTGCACTAAAGGGGAACAAATGGAAACCACGACGGTTTCCTCTTCCATTAGAAGAATATTCAAAGGGAAGCTGGATTCTCCCTCTCTTCTTTTTTGCAGCCTCCTTAAAGTGGGGTGTTTCAGCAATAGGCTGCCAACTTCACTTGTGCATTAAATGTAAATAAAAATATAACCCTGGTACAGAGCCAATGTCATGGGAAAAGAATATCCCAGATCTGGGGGCTTGGACCTTTGGGGCTAGCAGGATTCCTGAAGATGGTGTCAGGCTTTCCCCACTCTTTAGGGCTCACTCGAGGAGCCCAACTGCATTTTTACAGATGTAACATGAAGAGATTAAGAAGCATCTGGAGCTGTCCTACCTCTGCTCCTGAGAAATGCAAATCCCAAGCTCGGTATTCACAGGATGCTGAAGATCAAAGACTCAGCTCAGTGGATGTGGCATGGCTCTGCTGCTCCTGCTGAGAAAGTCAGCCCATGGGGACAGCTCTGGGAGCTGTGGGAGCTGCTGGCCATGCTGAGAACAGCCACAGAAGCTGCTCTCACATTCCTATTCCAGCTGTTCCTGCTGTGCTCTCAGGGCTCCGTGAGCCTGTCTCCTGAGGGAGCACGTGGGGATCACCCACTGTCTGCCTGGCCTTCCAGGGGTGAGGACAGCACAATTTTCCAGCTGCAATTTGTGGAGAAAACAGCTCCTGGAAATACATTGCAAAGCTGATTCTTCAGACCAGGAATGCTTTTCCTTAAGGTACCCAGGGAGAAAGGGATTAGTGTTGGATGTAACAAGTTAATGCAAACGACACAGATTGGATGTTTTGCCTCGAGATCAGGCAGAGTCGGTGGCTTTTGTCACAGAGCAGTGCTACATTGGATCTTCACAAGGAAGGAAATTTTCCTGAGGGAAAGCATTGCAAATGTGCAGGAATTAATTTATGTAGAGACATGGAGCTGCTGGAGTGGGCCCTGCAGAGGCTGCAGAGATGCTGAAGGGCCTGGAGCATGTCCCTGCCCAGGAAAGGCTGAGGGAGCTGGGGCTGTTCAGCCTCCAGAGGAGCCCCAGCTGAGAGGGGCCCAGCCCTGGGTGTCCCTGTGTGCAGGGAGGGCTCTGAGCAGGGCCAGGCTGTGCCCGGGGGCCCAGCAATGGCACCAGAGCCCCGGGCAGGGACTGAGCCCAGGAGAAAGAGCTTTCCTGGGCAGTGCCCAGGCCCTGAACAGATCCCAGAGAGGCTGTGGAGTGTCCCTCACTGGGGATGTTCCAGAGCTGTGTGGACACAACCTGTGCCCTGTGCCCTGGGATGGCCCTGCTGGAGCAGGGAGCTGGCACCAGGTGCCCGCTGTGGTCCCTTCCAGCCTCACCCACTCTGGGATTCTGCGTGACTCTTCTTGGTAGGAGGTTCTTGTACCATAAGGCAACATTTTGCTGAGCAATCGCTTCCCCCAGACATTTTCACATCTCTGTGAAAAATTCAGAACATTTGGGATAAAAATTTCTCCTGAGTGAAAACGTGCTCAAAAATAAAGTGGGAAAAACGTGATTTCACCACAATTCTTACCCCACCACACTGTGAAGGATAGGAAGTGAGATTTTTCCATACCTTACACTGCTGTCCCATATTTCTTTGTGGAGCTAAACCCGGCTTTACCTAAAGCTGTAGGGGCACATACTCTGCAATCACTTTGCACTCAGGAATACGTGTTTGCAAATGGAACACTAATCATTCCCGCTTTCCCGGCCTGTCTCCGAGGAATACGTAATGTAATAAAGCAGACAAAAAAATTCCTGTGAATGGGGGAACTTTATCAGAACTGCTCCTGGGGTGCTCATCACGGGCTCATCACGGAGCGACGTGACAGCAATGCCAGGCGGGAACGCTCTGCTGGGAGGGATGGGGCCTGTCACATCCTGACAGGATTCATGGAAGATCTGCTGCCAGTCTGGTAATTAACTCGCACCACCAGCGAGCGCGGAGGGCCTGGCTGGGTGAGAACGGGGATTAATTTGGACTATCAGTTATTTTTTTATTTATGTGTTGTCCCTGGGAATGCCCTCCTGCAAGTGTCACGCCACTGGCAGAGGAAAATTCAGCTTTGTCCTTAGGGCTGGCTGCTTCCCTGGCTCCTGTGCAGGTGGGAATGGGCTACTGTTTGAACCCAAAACAGAGAAGCTGTGGCTGCTCCATCCCTAGAAGTGTTCTAGGCCAGGTTGAACAGGGCTTGGAGCAATCCGGGATGGTGGAAGGTGTCCCTGCCCATGGCAGGGGGTGGAAGGAGATGGTGTTTAAAGTCCCTTCTGACCCAAACCATCCTGGGGTTTTGTGAAATGGAGAAATCCCTGCAGGGACTGCAGCAGTGAGCTGGGGCTGGGTCTACCTGGCTGCCGTGGGGTTCCTGGTGGAAAGGCCAAGGGAAAAGACTCATGGCATGTTCTGTTTGTCTGATGTGTGTTGAGAGCAGGACACGCTGGGAAAAGATGGATCAGAGGTAGAGGACACACTCAGAATTCAAAAGTTGCATGAAGGGAAGTGATCCTATTAATTTGCTTTTCCATATATTTCCATGGTTAAAAATTCTCAAATCTTTCTGCATATAAAACTCCCCCTGCTGAAGTGTTGCATCAGTGGGAGTTCATGTTTTGGGGGAAAGAGGCATTTGGGAAGCAGGAGTAGGTTGGGGTTGTTGCTTTCAGAAGTCTTTTGGAGAGAATTAAGTAAAGGCAGTGAAACATCCCAGTCTGTCCCAGCTGAGATCCTGACCTCACATGGCAGCAGGGAGGACTCTGTTTCTCAAACAAGTAGGAAGTCAAAGGTGTGATGCATGTGCGACTCCTCTCTCTTCCTCCTGGTTGTTCCTCCATTGGAGTTATTCCCATGTGGAATAGCTCAGCCCACTTTTTCCAGAGAGCAGGAGCAGCATTTTCCTCAGCATTTCCCCCAACCTCTGCATTTTGGAGCCTGATTTTCTCCTCTTTGCTCCTTTGCACACTCCTTGCTGCTCCAGCTTACCCTGGAGGAGGAGATAGAGCCTGCTGCTGGGAAATGTCCTGCTCCATCTCCTGCTGCCAGGGCAGGCCTTTGCCAGGAAGGAGGATGTGTATCCTCTGCTCCCTCCCCTCCCAGCCCGTGGGAAGCTCCTGGATGAGCAGCTCAGCAGCAGCTCCTGTGCATGGCCCCGTTCCCAGTACATAATGGGTTCTGCCTGATATCCATTCTCCCTTTCCCTAATGAAGTGGTACCACCTTGGTGGCAGAGCCAGCCTGGAAAATAATGAAGGATTTTGCACTTGGAGGCACGGGAAGGCAGGCCCTGGGGAGAGATCCTCGCCGAGACACAGGAATGATTGCAATTACCCAGCAATTGGAGGGAAGGCAGGATGGAGCTGCAGGCTTCCCAGGCACACTTTTCCAGCATTAATATTTTTAATTAAGGGTATTGGCAGTGAGTTATGATTTTGGCAGAGCAGATGGCTCAACCTGAGGGGTGGGTTCTGCTTGTCCTCATTGTGGGGGACAAAATACAAAGCTGCTTCTCAAGTGTGCCTTGGGCCTGTGCAACCCCTTCTTTCCTCCTGCTGAGGGGTCACTGCCGGGACAATGCCATTCTCCTTCAGCTCAGGGACTATTTTATCAATTTTATGAAAATTCCAAGAGGAATGAAGTCTCCTGCTCGCTCCTTGGCTTCTGCTGTTACAGACAGGATCCAGGAGATGTGGTCAGGCTGCCACAGGATCAAAGGCATTTCATTTTTTGAAAGCATCACATTGATTTTCAAATCAATCTGGTTTACGTACTTCTGGAGACTCTTCCACCTCCACCCCACCTTGGCCATCTTGTAACACTTTTATGAGTTTAAGAATCTCTAATAATCAGTTTAAGAGTCTCTAATTATCAGACACTAAGTGGCTTCCCCAAGGTCACATGGAAAGACAGCACCAGATCAAGGAGCCGAGGCCAGGTTCAATGTACCTGTGGATCACCCTAAATCCTTAGGCCAAAATAGTTCTGCTGTGAGGGGGTTTTTTGGGTGCTGCCTGTGGGGTTTTGGGATATATTAAACAACCACAAATGGCCAACAGCCCTGCTTGTCCTCTGAGGTCTAACCTTGAAAACATTATAGTTGGGTTGTTCTGCCAAAAACTGAGACCCTGATGTTGCCAGGAGGTTGTTGGCTACTACAGGACATTACTCCACCTTCTGTGGGAAGGACATAAAGCTGTGGGGGGGGTTTGGCTTTGAAGGTAGGAAGGCAGCAGTAGCCAAAATAAAAAATATTATATTATATTATATTATATTATATTATATTATATTATATTAATCAGGAGTGTTTATTTTTTGAAGGGTCTGCTGCTCCATGTCTGCATAGTGAGGAAGGAAAGGTTACAGGGTGCTTCCAAAATATCCCATTTAGGGGGATTTTGCAGCTGGAGCCAGTGGTCATAAGGTCAAGGTTAAGCTTTGGGACAGTGGCTAAGTGACCTCAAGTTTCTGGAGTGGGGCTAATAATGTGTGTCTTCACACATTGCCTCCTGTCTGGAATTGTGATCCAAAGGTTTCCTTTGCCCTCGGTTACCAGAGCTGGGCTGTTGGATGGGCAGGGAAAGGAGAGGCTCTGCCACACCTGGAGCAGGCTGCAGGCAAACCTGGAGAAATACCTTCCTCAACACCCCACTTCAGCATTTTAAATACCTCTGTGCAGCTCTCAGCATCCTGAAAGTGTCCAAGGCCAGGTTGGATGGGGCTTGGAGCAACCTGGGATGGTGGAAGCTGTCCCTGCCTATGGCAGGGGGTGGGACTGGATGGGATTTAAGGTCTCTTCCCACTCAAACCATTCCATGGTTCTATTTACATGATCCTACTCACCTGGACCTTTCCAACCTCGCTGCATTTAAGGCAGCATTTTCTGGAGCTTGAATAAAAGTCAGCTCCACATAACGAGGCCGTATTTCAACATTATCACCTTTTTCTTTTTTTGGAAAAGCTTCGCCTCCATCTCTGTCAAAGCTGACAGGAAGAGTTTGGTCTGGATTTTCCAGCTCCTGAGCTCTGTGAGGAGCTAATGTAAACTGGACCCCACAGAGATGGTGGAAATCCAGCAACTTGCAAGTTATCCACAGCTCATGTGTCCCAGCCAGTGGGTGCTGGTATCATAAAGGAATAATATCCATCGTAATTCCGTAGGCAGCAGGCAGCTCAACCCATCTCTACTCTCTCAATTTCAACCCAGATGCAATTTATCAACGACCAGTGGTTGTTTATTAGGTTAATTCACAAGCTGTTTGTCAGGCCCACACTCACAGGGGTTTATTAACAGTATAAATCCCCTGAGATCTTTCATTTCCCCGTGCCTGTGATTGTAGGTGCTAATTTTGTGATTTAGACCTCACATATGGCCTGTCCTCAGCCTTTTAAAGTAAAAGTCAAACCTGACAGGAGATTTTTCTCTTTAAGTAAAGATCAGATTGGACAGGAGTTGGAAGAACCTGGTCTAGTGGGAGGGGCAGGGGTTGGAGTGGGATGAACTTCTAGGTCCCTCCCAACCCAACCCATTCCAGGATTTTAAAGCCAACCTGCAGGATCTGGGGAGAAGGGAGAAGAGGGTGGCTCCTGTCCCTGTGCCTCTGGAGCCCAGGGCTGAGCTGCAGTGAGCAGCTCCCCAGAAGTAATTTCCAGGAGAAATTGCTGTAAAGAAAAAATTGACTTTTGACATAGGCTGATAAGCACTGATGTTTGTTTCCAAGGGCTTGTATTTTATGCAATTTAATACCTAACAATGACTGACAACAGTGGTGATGGTGAAAAACATTAAAAAGGAGGGAACTGCAGTCATTTCCAGCTGCAAGCTTCTCTCCTGGTGGGCTTTTTCCTGTGATTTCCAGCATTCAGCCTGGTTGTTCTTATGCCATTGGTTTTCCAAGCTGAGGCTGGCACCCCCAAACACCAAATTTCCAGCTGAAGTAAACCCAAAAGTCTCCAGAAAAGATGCAGTGAGTGTTGCCTCATCTTTGAAGGGGAAATGTCTCCTCCCTCTCAGATTATCTTCATGAATGGGGAAAACGCAGTGAGGTTATGTCCTTCTAAGAGACACCTCTGAACTGGAGTTCCTGCTGAAAGTCCTGCTTTGAAGGGAAGAAAAGCTCAGTTAAGCTCAGTGTTTTCCCTCATCAATCATTCCCATTCAGGTCGATCCCTCTGTTAGGACAAATATAACCAGGAGCTGGAGTCTGGAGGCCAGAAAGGAACAAGCAGCAGGAGCCTCTGATTCTTCTTTACTGGTGGTTAATGTGCTGTGGTCCAAAATAAATCACTTCAGGACACTCAGAGCCTCCTTTAAGTGCCCTGAGCCTGGCAGAGCTCCTGCCCATCCCCTGCTCTGTGTCATCCGTGGTGTGAGCCCTGCTCACCCTTCCCATCTGTCCTGGGAATGGTGAGGTGGAGTTGGATCCCGTTCCCAAGCAGAGCTCAGTGGGGACAGGGAACAGGAGTGTGAGCGTGGTTTGAGAGGACAGGGGGGTTGGAATGTCCTTGGGGTGGGTCAGGAGCCTTTCAGATACAGCTTCCTCCAAACCTGGAACTTGCCAGGGTTGGAAATGTGCTGGGTGGGTGTTGATCCATCAAAAGAGTGGAGGCAAAGGGGTAAGGAGGTGGTGCTCAGGGCTTGGTACAAACAAAACCCTCTGGCGTTTCTCCTACTCTGAGAAAGACATGGAGGGGCTGAAATGTGTCCAGGGAAGGGAATGGGGCTGGGCAAAGGGCTGGAGCCCCAGGAGCAGCTGAGAGAGCTGGGAAAGGGGCTCAGCCTGGAGAAAAAGAGGCTCAGGGGGAACCTTCTGGCTCTGCACAACTCCCTGACAGGAGGGGACAGCTGAGGGGTTGGGCTCTGCTCCCAGGGAACAGGGACAGGAGGAGAGAAAACAGCCTCAAGCTGTGCCAGGGAAGGCTCAGGTTGGATACTGGGAAGATTTCTCCTCCAAAAGGGTTATCCAGCTCTGTCACAGCTGCCCAGGGCAGTGATGGGATCCCCGTTCCTGAAGGGTTTTAAGAACATGTGGATTTGGCACTTGGGCACGTGGGTCAGTGGTGGCCTTGGCACTGCTGGGGAACAGCTGGACTCAGTGATCTTGGAGGGCTTTTCCAGCCTAAATGATTCGGAAGAAGTTTCCTTAGAGGTAGGACTTCACATTAAAGATTGGACTGGAAAATCTTGGAGGCCTTTTCCAACCTTGTTGGCTCCATGCTGTTAGGAAAGTGTTTGGGGGAATGTGGCAGTTGGTGACTCCACCTCCTGTCTTTGTTTCAGTGCCATTCTCCATCATCACCGTGGCAGGTGTTGACCCAGTTGCCCAGTTTTTATGGACTGTTGATCCAAGGATCCTGAGTCAAACTCTTTTCTGGTGTCATAGCTGATGGATTCCTGTCTGGATCCAGATATAATCCTGGAACCACCAGGAGCTTGGGGGTGGTTGGAAAGTGCTGAAGTGCTGTCAAGTGAGGTGGGCTCAGCAGAACTAATCTGTTGACAGCCTGGAGCATGAATACTTCATGCTTCATCCCTCATATAGAGCCCCCTTTGTTTATTCCCATCTTTATTCATCATCATCATCGTTATTTATTAATTAAGTTGCTTTGCCAAGCCAACAGCGTGAGCTCATGTCTGGACTCGAGTGCATCCATAATTAATTGCAAGTGTTGTGTTATGTTGTTGTGAGCAATGGAGTGAAGAGCCTCAACAAAACTCTCTGGAAATTCAGAGATTATATCCACAATCCAAGTGCTTCCTGAGCAAGAGGAAGAACTGGAGTCCAACGTGTTGTTTAAGGGATTCATGTTTGCACCACACCTTCAGAAATGACTTATCCTCTGTCCCCCTGTCAGCAATCTTCCTGAGCAGCTCCGAGTCTGCTCTAAATCAAATCAAGTTTTTCCTTTCAACACCAACTTCCTTCCCCCGCTGCACTGACCTTCCAGTGAGAGGCAGGGAGGAGAAGATATCACACATAAAACAAAGTGAGAGGAACCCACAAAGAGGGAGCTGAATTCCCCCAAAATGTCACCTTGCCAGCTGGCTTTTATTGTTTTGATAGCGAGGCAATTTCACTGACAAATCCGTTATCAGCCTCACAAAAGCAGGAATGTGCCAGGGCACTGCAAAGTCCTTCTGCAATAGCACAGCTCCGAGGAGCACTTGTTAGGGACCAGGGATACAAATGCATTCTGAGCACCCCCAGAACACTGGAGAGGGGGCATAAATCAATCCTGCTGAAGCTGTGTTGTTCCCTGGAAAGTCTCAGCATTTGGATGCACGGCAGCAGAGGAAACAGGGGACAAGGGACACAGAGGCAGCACCCTCCTGCCCCTGGTGAGAGGATTTTGTTCCAGCCAGCACCTGGTGGCCTTCCTGCTGATAAATTTCTATCCATAACCCGAGACCAGGGAGGAAAAGGGAAGGAGAAAAACCCCTCAGTCCTCCCACCCTTCCTAATTTTATTGCCCTCCTGTGCCTTAAACCCTGCTCCTGATTGAGACAGAAATGTGTTTTCTTCCTGCAGGACACGGGCCTTGCAGGAACAGCTGCCAGGAATGGCAATTCCTGCTGGGAGTGGTAACTGGGGACTTGTCTTGCATCAGGGCAGCACAAGTGGTGCCAGGGGCACCTTCTTCCACCTGCACAGGACAGGAGGAACCAGCCTCAAGGGGAGGGTCACCTCGGACATCAGGAGGAATTTCTTAATGGAAAGGGTGGTCAGGCATTGGGAGGTGGTGAAGTTTCCATCCCTGGAGAAGTTCAAGGAAAACGGGATGTGGCACTCAGTTCTCTGGGCTGGTGACCAGGTCAGGATCAGTCACAGGTTGGACTTGACCATCTTGGACATCTTTTCCAACCTCAGTGATTCTGGGACTCTGGGATTTTCAGCATGGACACAGGAAGGTTTTTAACAGCTGGGAGAGTAGCTGGATTCAGGTAAGTAGAGTTTGAGTCTGAGCAAGCCAGCGTGTCCTGACTCAGCTTTGGCATTCACCTTCCTTTTTACCCTCTCCCACAATAATGGTTTATATGCTGATCCTCACCTTTTCCCATCCTTTCCAACATTTCTTCCTTGCTTATACTTCCCAGTGCCAGTACACAGACCATTCAGGAGAGTTTCTTGAAAGAAACCCTTTGCTTGAAAGAATTTAAAAATAGGCAGAGTCAAGTGAAAGGTTTCGCTCAAAGACCAAGAGTAAAACGTGAGTTTCAGCAGTTTTATCCCTTTTGCTTTTCTTCTTCCTAAGAGACTCTTTTCAAAAGCCAACATGAAAAAATCTAAATACATGAGGTTAATCACATGTTGTAAATGCACACTAAATAAATGTCTAATTTGAGCTGTGTCTTTGCTGTCAGGGGACTGCACAGGCCGTGACCTCCTGCATGTGGAGGATTCCCAGGAACCACGTGGATTTATTTTATTATTCAGTTCACTCCGTTCAGAGCTGCTTCACTGCAGTTTTAGTCCACCACATTGGAGATTGATGGGCACACCTGGAGCTGAAGCCAGAGAGCTGTTTAGGAGTCAGGCCCATTCCCACTAACTCCTAGGCTTAATTTAGTGCACATGCAGTGCAGGAACTCCATATTGTTATGTTTGATGCTTTCTTACAAGGCCAGAGTTAAAATCAGAGAATCCCGGAATGGTCCAAGTTGGAAGGGACCTTAAAGCTCATCCATTTCCATGGGCCTTCCACTATCCCAGATTGCTCCAAAACCTGTCCAGCCTGGCCTTGGACACTCCCAGGATCTAGGGGCAGCCACAGCTTCTCTGGGCACCCTGTGCCAGGGCCTCTCCACCCTCACAGGAAGGAATCTCTGCCCAATATCCCACCTATCCCTGCCCTTTGGCAGTGGGAAGCCGTTCCCCCTTGTTCTGACCCTCCATCTCTTGTCCCAGGTCCCTCTCCATCTCTCTTTAGTGCCCTTTAAGGCACTAAAAGGAGCTCTGAGGTCATCCCTCTCTTTTCCAGGCCTTCTCAGCCTTTCGGCCTTAGAACAAAACATGCAAGAGGAAAAGCAGTTCCCCAAATGCTCTCATCCCTCCACAAAAGGCTCCATTCTTCCACAGCTCTGGGACAGGAGCAGAGGAGAGATTCCACCCACCCCCCTGGAATCAGCATCAGAACAGCAGCGGTGAGGATTTGCATGGAGCATCCAGCAGCTCCTGCTCGTGGAGCTGTGAATGTGTTCATTTGTTAGCTTCAACAAGGTCATTCCCACTGCTAAGCATAATCCTGACACATTAGCAGGAGTGCTGTCCAATTCATTCGCACTCCATTAAGCAGCTGGGAAGGTTTCCCTGCTCCCTCCCGGTTCTTTCCCCCCCAGCCACACACGGGGAGTCATCTCTCAGGAGCTCAGGTGGCCGTGAGGAGAACACATCCTGTCCTGCAGTGCCTGCACCCTGCTTCTCGAGGTGGGAGTGACACCTGAGGCGTTCTGGTGGCACTGGGGACCCCAGCGTGCTGCCTGGGCTGTAACCTGGGCATCCCTTTCCCTGCAGGGCAGGGTGCAGTGACATCCCGTGGCCTCCCTACCGCTGCTCAGGGATTTTCCTCTGCTCTGCTCATTGAGCTTCAGAAAAGCCACCAGCGTTTCAAATGTCGCCGTTGCCAACTTGCCGTCATTCCAGAGGAAAGTGGCAGCTGATTTTTCTGCTGCTTCCACCTGGGATTTCCATCAGAGTCTCTCCAGGCCGCTGCCTGCATTTCAGACCTGCTTCCTGGGAAAACACAGTGCTGGGGTTTTGACAGCAACCTTTCCACCGAGTCGGAAATATCCTCTCTGGGTTTGTTTCAGTGCCCTGATTCTGTGACAAAGCTCAGGGGGAGTCTCCTGCCTCGTCCTGCTTGGATGGGTGTCAGTTCTGCATGAGCTGGGCCAGCTCAGGAGGGTGCACAAGGAAACCTTCCCTGTCAGTTAAATTGGAGAAGGTGTCAGCAGGAGAGGAGTGAAGTGGCCTCCTCTGAGAGCTCTCCCTGGGGACAGGAGGTCCTTTCCTTGTCCAGCCAGAAGTTCTCACAGCTGGAGACACAGACCAGTGGGCCAGGGGACAAATTCCGTTTTCTAGAGCTTTCCCCAGTCACTGTCCCCAGTTCAGACCTTTGTCTAGAGATGCTCCTTCTTTTCCTTACAGCTTTTAGACCAGTAATCAGATCAGTAGCTTGGGATTGAGTAAAGTTCTGGTTCAGTTCTGGTTCTTCATCCCACAGAGTTTGTGACTCTAAAGATGAACCTGAAGACTCCTCTGTGTGTGTCTCTTCCCACTGTCACACCTGGTTAGGTCTCAGTTCATGGAATAACATGTTGGAAGGGTAGCTAGACAAACAAAGTGTCTAACATCATCTGGTCCAACCTCTCTTAGCAAAAGCACAGTCTAGACAAGATGACCCAGCTCCTTGTCCAGCTATTCTTTAAAATTGTCCAAAGTTGGGGAATCCACCCCTTCCCTGGGGAGATTATTCCAGTGGCTGATTGTTCTCACTGTGAAAAATTTCCTCTTGTGTCCCAACATTTTCTGGACAAGCTTTCCTCTGATCCTGCTGCAGTTCTGAGCTGCCCCTGGAGCCATGGGATAGGGAACATGGTTTGGAAAAGTCTCAGAGCTGGAACTGTCCTCTTGCCTTGGTCTGCTGGGAGCAGGGTGGTGCTGGCCCTGTTCTGGGCAGAGCTGGCCCAGCCCAGGCACCTCCCATGAGGTGCCCACGGTGCTCCTGCCTTGGTCCAAACCCCCATATTTTAACTGAAGTCTCAGCAGAATAATGTGAGTCCATGGAAATCAATGGAGAAGAGCTGAAAACAATTGATTGGAATCAAAACACGCTGCAATCAAATTTGGAGGGACTGAACTAATGGATCATAAGGTGCCTGGTGAATGGGGCTGATTGAATTGAGCTGAAAGGTCCTGCATCTTCATTACAGCACCTGAAACCAGGACAGATGAGGAATTTTCTAACCATGTTAAGTGTCTTTTTTTCACCCCACTGATAACTGGATTGCAAACAAAATCACTTGGGAATTAACCCATGAGTACAGTGTTGGGAGGGAAAAAAGATGGAATTTGGGTAGGACGAGGGGCAGTGACTTCACACTGGCTAAGGACAGGTTTAGATTGGACATTGGGAAGACATTCTTGGCTCTGAGGGTGGTGAGGCCTGGCACAGGTTGCTCAGAGAAGCTGTGGCTGCCCCTGGATCCCTGCAAGTGTCCAAGGCCAGGTTGGACAGGAATAGTGGAAGGTGTCCCTGCTGACAGCAGTAGGTGGAACTGAATGAGCTTTTTCCCACCCAAACCATTTTAGGATTCTGGGATTTGCTAGTTATAGGCTGCTCCATGTTTGAGGACAGGGCAGGAACTGGATTTTGGAGCTCTCCTTGCTGCTGACCCCTTTATTTTGCCCCACTCAGCATTCCCAGAGTCAGTTTTCCATTTCTCCTGCCTTGTTATGGCAGAGTTTGGAGATGCAGGGATGTTTCCCACCGTGCATTCACTCCATGTGCTGGCCAAGGCCTGGTTATTCCTGCATGTTTTGTCAACAGTGATTTGCAGCATTTCCTTATCCCACCAAATCCTGCAAATTCTTTGGAATTTTCATTATCCTAGTGTGACTCTGCTCTCTGTCACAGGAACAGAAGGCATGAATGATTCAGTAGTTTTTCTAAACCCCCATTTTTTGGTCAGACTGAAGTTCCCGTGTTACAAGGGATGATTTATTACTGCAGTGATTAAGGGACATTGTTGATATTTCTGAAAATTTCCTTTCAGAGCTGCAGGCTTGCCTGGAGTCAAAAGGCAGGATAAATATGTGAATAACGGGGCGAGTAATGGAGCATTTGCAATTTCCCATTAAGAAGAGGCTCCTATTTGTTCCGTGCTCCCACGGATGGGTGCCGTGGATCTGGAGCCAGGTTGTCTTACAGCACTTGTTCTGTTGGAGCTCCCGTAGGGAAACAGGAAAAATGTGTTCCCAGGAACTTGGCACCTTGATCCATCTAGTGACAGCCTGAAACTGATAGTGCTGGAGTTTGTTATTGTCTCCTGAATGGACTCACTGTAGCATCAGGACACAACACCTGGATTTAAATCCCTTCCCGAGGTGAAGGAGAATCTGCCTGTGTTGTCTTCCTCGACTGGCCAGGGACTCCAACCACCCCACAGGCTTTTGTAGATGTTTTCTGAAGTAGTGGGACTCTCCTCTCCTCTCTCCTCTCCTCTCCTCTCCTCTCCACCTGTCACCAGCTGATCCATGCTGGGACACTTCACTCCCTAAAAGGCTTTTTTGACTCCTCCTCGGTGTCTGGCAGAGCTTGGGATGCCTTTTCTGGATGCTTCCATAGCAGATCAGCCTCCCAGTGCTCTATTCCACCAAAAGGAAGATGAAAAGCCTATTGGGAAGCTGTCAGTGTTCCTTCCTGCCCCCAGCAGAACTGGGAACCCAGCCCCACTGCACCACACTCCCAGGAGCTCCTTGGTGATGCCTGTCAGGCAGCAGCAGGTAACTGATTTATTTTCCCAGCTTGTTTATCAGCCCTAATAGAAAATGAAGTCTCTCTGGGTTGATGAGCAATGTGAATTCTTGCTGTCTCTCTCCTCGCCTCCCCAACCCAAAGATGCACTTAATAACCATCGATTGTCTGGGAGGAGAAGGAGTGTGGCTGTAAATGTCCCTTCCCACCCTTACAAGGTGCCTGATTAAAGAGGGGAGGCAGGAGAGGATTGATGGGAATTGTAGGCACAGGACTGATCCAGTGGGTCCTGGTGGATGTCGTGGATCCCCATCTCAGGCACCCCAAATATTTTTTGCTGTGGAGTTTGCAGACAGCTCAAGGCATGGCTGTGTTTGTGCAGCTCAGTGAAGGTCACTGGGGGCTGCAGAGAGCACTTGAGACAGCAGGGAAAGTAGGAGACATCACAGAATCCTGGGACAACTGAGGCTGGAAACCCTCCAAGACCACCGAGTCCAGCCTGTGTCTGATCCCCACCTTGTCACCCAGCCCAGAGCTCTGAATGTCCCATCCAGGTGTTCCTTGGACACCTCCAGGGATGGGGACTCCAAACCTCCCTGCGCAGCATGTTCCAGTGGACCAGCACGCCCAGGGCCTTCCCAAGGTTTCCAGTCACCCTGCCTGAAGCCTGGAGTCTGTTGTGGCAGGGAATTGGCACTCAGGGGTTTCAGGCTGACTGAGGAGAGTTATGAAGAGTGAGATGATTCCATGTTCATGGCCGGTGGCCTCCATACACCTTCGAGCCAAAGCCCACCTGCTTCCAGTGGTGTCACCACAGAACAAGGATGGTTAAGAACAATCATCTTCCAGGCAGTGCCTGCCACAGGTGCCAAAAGTTGCCATTCATTACCAGGGACCAGCACATTTGGGTGTCACTAATTGGAGCTGCCCCCGGGAGTCCAACTGCTCCAGTGCTGTCTTCAGTTTCTCCTTGGCTGTAGCTACATGGAATTCTTCCCTGTGAGGGTGGTGAGGCCTGGGCACAGGGTGCCCAGAGAAGCTGTGGCTGCCCCATCCCTGGAAGTGTCTAAGACCAGGTTGGACAGGGTTTGGAGCAACCTGGGATAGTGGGAGGTGTCCCTGCCCATGGCAGGGGGTGGCACTGGATGGTCTTTGAGGTCCCTCCCAACCCAAACCATTCCGGGATTCTCTGATTCAGTTTTAGTGCCAATCTATCAAACCTAATCTGTAATGTTTTGGTTTCCATTCAGCACAAAAGCTGGGCTTAAATTAAAAGGTTCCTCCTGAGTATGAGCAAAGATCTTCATTCCAGACCAAAGGTCTTCTCTTGGCTCCAAAGCAGCTCTGGGCAGGCAGAAGTGGCAAAGTAGTGCAGGAATATCTCCCAAATTTTAACAATAATTTTTAATGTCATTGTGCAGCCAGCTGGCTCTCGAGGACACCAGAACATAACATTTTGGTGTTATTCAGGTGATTTTCCATGAGTTACAAGGACAGTCCCGGCCCCATAGCTCCCTAATCTCTGGGAATGAGCTGTTCCCAGTTTCTCCTTTACCTGGAGAAACCTTTACAGTGCCTTTCTCCCAGCTCAGTCTAAGGATGCATCCTTAGGGATTCGTTTGGACTTCAATCAACGCTCCATTGGTGGTGTTGCACTTTGTAACAAACCCATGTTTGCGGAAAACCCAGATTTGACTTTAAAGGTGGCGCTTGGAGCCTTTAAGTTGCTCTGATACCTTTGAAAATTGTCTCTGTCAACAGAGGGTGACAGATCCTTACGAAGGAATGTGTGAGGTGAGAACACAGAAAGTAAAAGAGACATTTCTGTTGCCTGGCGCTGATAAAGATCCATCCTCAGTGTTTGTCACATTATTTGCTCTAGTTGAGGCTGTTTGGGGCCATAGAGTCCAGCTCACCTGGACTTCTTAAAAAAAAAAAAAAGGAGGAAAATCCCTGGAGAAAAGGGACGCTCTCACAACCGGGGAGAATCTGTAGGGAAGAGAGTAGCAAAGAGTATTTGCATAACAATTCCAATCAGTATCAATCACCTCCAGAGCGGGCTGTCAGCGCCTCGTAAACACGTCCCGGGTGACAGATGAGCTGGTCCGGGCAGGAGAGCGGTGACACCCTGGAATGTCAGCACTGGCTCCGGGACAGCGCATCCTTCCGAGGGCTCCAGCAGAGAACCAACAATCCCCTGGGATCACCTCCCTGGCCAAAGAGCTCGATGAGGACTGCTGTTTTCCTTTCATCCTTTTGATCCGGAGTTCTTTTCCTTTTACTCTCTCTGTTTTTGAGCGCCTGGCAGAGATTTTCTCCATCGGCTCTAAATCCAACACCAAACCAGGTCCAGTTTACTTTGCAGGTTGTAAATCCAAAATGAAAACTGCAGCTGATCCAGCTCAAGGCCTCTCCAGCAAGTGATATCAGTGGAGCAGATACTATCCCACATGATCCTGCCATGGAAACTGCTCTCCTCCCTGCTCACAAATCGTGTCAGTGGTTATCCCAGTAAACACCACACTGGGAGTCTGGGCACAGGCTTGGAGAGGTTTCCCAGGTTGGGCCTTGTGAGGCCCATGCTGGGCGGGAGAAGGGACTCAGCTCTTGCAAACACCTCTGAGAAATAAGGTTTTAGCTCCAGGCAGAAGGTCAGTGGTGCTGGTGTCCAGGAAGGCTCTTAAATGGACTAAAGCTGTGGAGAGAGCGTCGTGTTGGACCCACCCCGGGGTCAGGAGGGGCTCACAGTTCCATGTCCAGGCTCCCGACTCCGTGTTCTGCCATCTCCTGGGAGGGACATCTGATGGGGCAAGGAGAGCAGCTCTGAGCAGGGGCTGCCAGGGATCTTCTGCAGACACTGGTGGGAAGGCAGCCAAGCTTTTGGTTGGAGCTCCTCACGGCTGAGCAGACAGTTCTGACACTTGTCACCAGCCGGTAGCACTGGAGTTGTCTCGGGACTGTGGGTCTCTGCCAAGATGGATCTTTCCCCTTTCCTCTTCTCTCCAAAGGAGGTGAGAGCCTCCTCACGTGGGCCTGCAGGAATCCTTGGAGCAGTGGCTCTCTGTCATTACAGCCCCACACAGGGCAGGGGGGTAGATAGATCAGCACTGAGACTGAATCAGAGAATCCCAGAATGGTTTGGGTTGGAAGGGACCTTAAAGCCCATCCCATTCCACTCTGTGCCACAGGCAGGGACACCTTCCACCATGCCAGGTGGCTCCATCCCTGTTCAACCTGTCTTGAACACTTCCAGAGATCCAGGGGCAGCCACAGCTTCTATGGGCAACCTGTGCCAGGGCCTCCCCACCCTCACAGGAAAGATTTCTCCCCAGTCTTTAATCCTGACATCCCCTCCCAGCTTAAAGCCATCACCCCTCGCCCTGTCACTCCATGTCCTTGTCACAAGTCCCTCTCCAGCTCTCCTGGAGCCCCTTTAGTCACTGACACACAGGGGCAATAAAACACATGAAGCCGAACAACAAGTGATTTTGGGGATCCCACTCAGTGGCAGGAACAGAGCCAGAGCTGCCATGGGTGGGTAAGGACCTTTGTGAATAAAAATACATCTGAGGTGCCCTTTCCCAGCTCCTAAATCACGGATTTGGCCGCAAGGCAGGGTCTATCTCACCTAACCTGGGAAGGGACTCAGCCCAAGGCCTGGGGGCCTTTCCCCAGAGATTCCCTGGTGGCTGTGTCCCTCTGTTCCCCTCAGGGCAGCCGTGTCACCTTCTGCCAGCACAGGGTGCAGAGGGCAGTGCTGGAGCCTCAGCTTCTCCCAGCTCCTCCCTAACAATATTCCTGCCCGGGAGAGGAAGGGGGGCCTTGCATTTGGCAGGAATGACTGAAAGGTGATCCCGAGGATCCCTGATTTTGTGCACACCTGCTCCTCCTCTGCCTGGCTCTGCAGAGGGCAGAGGGAAGGATCAGGATCCACGTGGGGAAATTTGGCACAGAGTAAACCCAACATTCCCTGCATTGTTCAGGAAGCCCATGAGGGTCTCAGCCTGCCTTAAAATGGGTTTGATTTTTTTTCCCCCCCAGGAAATCCCCAAGGAATATTGCATTGGAGACAAGTCTTCTCCAAGCATCCCATTAATATTTTTCCCTTTGGTCTGAAGTGAGCTGATACCTTGTGCTTTTGTGGCAGGAAAAAATGGGAGCTGCAACACAGTGTTCAGGGCAATCCTGCTGCCTGTGGAGTCCTTGAAATGGATCTGCTTATTCATCCCTTTGGAATCCAGGAGGAGGCCCTTTCTCCAGGGTGAAATATGTTCAGTTTTGTTGATAAAGACAGAAAAAGGAAAAAAAAGTCTTAAAGCACAGCTGACACATTTCTTTGTATACTCCTTTTCCTTGTATATTCCTTTTCCTTGTGAATTAAAGACCAGCCCAGAGACTTATTCACCTTCTAAGCTGACATTTGAATTGAGTGATATGAGCACCAAGAAATTCTCATCACTTTGATCAGATGCTTGAATTCTACTTTTTGATTCTTTTGATACAAAGATTTTAGAAATAGCCTGGGAACTTGTTCTGGGGAATACGAAAGTGTTAATATTCACAGAATATTCTGAGCTGGAAGGGACCCACAGGGATCATCAATCCAGCTCCTGGCCCTGCACAGACACCCCAACAATCCCACCCTGTGCATCCCTGAGAGTGTTGTCCAAAGGCTCCTGGAGCTCTGGCAGCCTTGGGGCTGTGGCCATTCCCTGGGGAGCCTGGGCAGTGCCCAGCACCCTCTGAGGGAAAAACCTTTCCCTGATATCCAACCTAACCCTTCCTGACACAGCTCCAGCTATTCCCTGGGTCCTGTCCCTGCTCAAAGAGAGCAGAGACTGGAGCAGCCCTTTGGGAGGAAGTTGTGGTCTGGGATGAGTTCTGCCCCCAGTCTCCTGTTCTCCAGCTGAACAGACCAAGTGCCCTCAGTTGCTCTTTGTTGTGGCCCCTCCAGACCCTTCCCCATCCTTGTATCCCTCCTTTGGATGCTTTAGATCCTTTCCATATCGTGGTGCCCCAGAACTGCCCCAGGACTGTTACAAAGGGTTGTTTCATCGTGGTCCAGAACAAGAATTCCTCCCCTTTCAGCCGGCACTCAGATGGGAATTCTATTAAAAATCTATAACCATTGACCAAAATAACCATTATGCTTAAATCAGTAATCTCAGAATATCTCACCCGGCAGATCTTTATTATATCACACGCTTAACCTGACTTAATGTATTATATAGCACCCATTAGTGGAATAGATTAACTTCAGATGTTCCCTTTTCCACATTAATAATGCAATCAGAAATTTATGCCAGACACTTTCTGCTCTAAACTGCGCAAGGAAGATCTGAAGAAATACGAGAAAAAAAAAAAACAGCCTCGTGTGCATCTATTGAATAAGAAATGCTTGATTTTGTAGCATTTTGTGGGAATCAAAGGGCTGGAAAACAAACTATTTGAGTTGTGGAACAACTGCCATGAAGGCAGAGCAGAGCGGCTGGTCAAGGTTAAGACTCTTTTATCGTAATGAAAGATCTGTTCCTGTGAGCTTGCCATGGGCAATGTGTTTGTTCATTATGTGGGAAGCCCAGCAAGGCCGGGATCGTTTCGTTTGCTGCCTTTTAACTGCTGGTGCTTTCGCAAACGAGCTGATAGGTAATTATAATACACTCACCACTTAGGCATCTTTATTAGCCTTTGGCAGCACGGCCTTTGTGAGGCTGGGGAGGCTTTGAGAGCGGTGGCCTCAGCAAATCCTTTAGAGTTCAGACGGGAACTATTTGGCAGCCACTCGCTGCTGCTTCCCTGGCTGTCGCTTCTAGGTGGGTTTGCTCTGCCGTGAAAGGAGTGAAAGGAAGGCAACGTGAACAACCCACAATCATCTGGATGCAAACAGCCAGGAGATCTCCTCTCAAAATTCAGCTCACACGGCGAAAGACAAACCCTCAAAATCACCGGCCGAGGTGTGGAATCGTTTCCAAGCACAAAGAAACCTCAATTAGTTCGTGTGTGCTCCAGGAGCAGAGAGAAAAGGCTGGATTTGTCACGAAAATAATTTCTTGGGAATTATTTTCCCTGTGTCTTACTCCGGGTACTGGCAAGGCAGGAAGTCTTCCCTGGAAATCAATAATCAAATGTGGGAATTAGGGGAAAAAACACTTACCTGATGCCTCGGAAATAGAACGGTTTATTTGAGAACAGGTAAAATGCAGCAGTATCACCCAAGGACTGGGCAGGAAGTCTGCTGCCTTCAGCTTGATGCATCCTTGGTTATCCATATTTTTCTCTTATGCTGAAATCATGATATTCCAGTTTCCCCCCCCCTCCTCTGTGTATCACTTGGGAAGGGGTGGATCTTGCCCATTTCCAAAGGGAATCATGGAATTACAGAATACCCAGAGCTGGAAGGGACCCACGAGGATCATGGAGGATCAAGGAGTCCAACCCCTTGCCAGGACACCCCACTAATTCCACACAATTCCGCAGTTCTCGGGAGCTCTCTTGGGATGGATGTGCCCTGTGGGGTTGTGCCCAGGACTTTGGCCTTGTTTTGGTTCTCCAGACACCTCCCTGAAGTAAATAAATGGTAATCAAGGAGTAATGGGAATGCTGAGCTGGCAGCTCCGCAGTCATGAGAGGTGCACAGCTGGCACCGATGCATCAGCGCTGCCGTGCTCCAGGAATTTGCATATCCACATTAACAGGCTCCCGAAGCAACAGCTACTGGAGAAACTCCTGGCTCTGCCTGCCAGGCCCATGCTGGTGGACTGTGGACTCCCACAGTGTTCCCACTGCCTCTGCACACAGCCTGTGGGACGTTGAACAAACCTGATGAATCCATTGGAGGTGAATAAAGAAAATGCAGGA
The DNA here is from genome assembly GCA_013397395.1 of Sinosuthora webbiana. Taxonomy (NCBI): domain Eukaryota; kingdom Metazoa; phylum Chordata; class Aves; order Passeriformes; family Sylviidae; genus Sinosuthora; species Sinosuthora webbiana. Next base: position 991,611 of record VXBN01012572.1, read on the forward strand.
CTGGGACCCTTTCCTTGCCAAGGCCAAACTCTTCCCCCTGGGACTGAAGACCCAAAGAGTGCCTCCACATCTGTGGATTTTCCCTTCATCCCTTCCAGTGGAAGGAATGGAATAACTGCAAGCAGGGCAGGTTTCACACACTGTGTGGGTCCCCCCAGGCGCTGGTGAGTGACCTTCCTTCTCATAGCTGAGTGACCTTCCTTCTCATGGTTCAGAGCTCCAGCCTCTGCACCCTCAGCCCTTGGAGCTGCACCTCCACTTCCCTCTCACCACCACCCTGAGCTGAAAGCAGTAAGAAATGGAGGATTGCTCTCCCAGGAGAAATCCCTGCCTGTCTTGGGTTCAATGCAAGATGTATTCTATTCCCATCTGTTGAAACCAGTTGGGGAGGTGTTTCTTTCTGTATCTCTGCCACCACCCATCCTCCCTCCAGGGGATCTCTGCTGTTCATGGGCCCTCGAGGCTCACTGCATGGCTGATACAATTACATCATCCCACTGGGAGATGCTCCACCCAGGGGAAGGAGCC
>VXBN01012572.1:992258-1030369 GCA_013397395.1 Sinosuthora webbiana
CAGGATCATCTCTGCTCCAACAGAACCACATCTGTCACTGCAGGAGGACTTGACTGGGCTGCTCCCAACACCCTGACCACAGGTGTCAGGTCGTGTTCTGACTCTGTCAGGGTTTCTAGGATTTTTTGTTTGCTTGGTTTTTTTGCACTACCACATTTGTATTTTTAATATTCCTAGTAAAGAGCTGTTATTCCTATTTCCGTATCTTTGCCTGAAAGCCCCTTAACTGCAAAATTACAATCATTTGGAGGGGGGGTTTACGTTCTCCATTCCAAGGGGAGCTCCAGCTTTCCGTGGCAGACACCTGTTTTTCCAAACAAAGACACTGCCCCGTCCTCCAGAATCAGCCCTCAGACAGGACTGCAGGAGCTTGAGGGGACACGGTGCTCCCGGATGGAGCAGCCTGGGCCCGGAGCTGTGGGAGCTGCTGTCAGTTGGTGTGTGATGAGCTGCAGAGAGCTGTCTGTCAGAGCCTTGCCTGCAGAGACAGAGCTGACCTCCTTTCCCTGCCTTCCTCACCCCCCTGGGCAGCACTGGGATGCAGGTGAGGTTGGTGGCTGCTGTCAGTGGCACTGGGAATCCCTGTTGCAGCCCCAGGAGAATCCAGGCATCTGGAGCTGGGATGGCTGTATTGATGCCTTGGGAAGGCTGACCTGGAACAGAGACTGGACAGAGCCAGAGAATAAAGTAGAGATTTATTGAAAGTCCTCTAGGATACTCCTTGGTCAGGACAGGCCTGACCAGGGCTACACCCAAAGTGGACTAAGAATGGTCACAAAATGTCTGACTGGTCACGAGATCTTACATTTTTATAAGTTTTGGTCCATTTGCATATTGGGGTTTAATTGTCCAATTACAGCTTCAGGTTGTGAGGTCCCATCCTTCTTTTTCCTCCCTTCAGTCCACTGTTGTTTGTGCTTGTTGGGCTGAACATTGTCCTTGGTGTCCAGCAGGAAAAGAAGTTGTTTTGTGTACCTACCCTGTGAAGAGAGCTGAGTGACACTGAATGTGAGCTCAGAACTGCACCCCTGGGCAGCACAGAATCTGAAAAAGATGAAAGCTCAAACTTAAGTCATCAGTATCCCATATCCCCATGTCCCAGCCTGTGTGGTGACACTGGGGATGGGCTCAGACGTTCTGCTCTGCTTTTTGTGCCCACCCAGCACGTGGCAAACAGCTGGAGAGCAGCCCTGGGGCGGGAGTCAGTACCAGATCCCTGGCAGTGCTAATCCAGCAGGAAGGGAAGCTGAGGATTTATCCCGTGGGCTGGAAGTGGCCACCCATCCCCTCCCCGTGGCTCCGAGCACGCTCAGCCCCAGGCAAGGAGGGCGTGGGGAGACTCAGGGCTCTGTGCTCACTTTCCTCAGCAGAGCTAAAAAGGGAGGAGAGAAACGTGGAGACGAATCCCTCTCCTGTTGCATTTCCAGCTCAGTGCAGCCCACAAACATCTGCCTGTTAATGGGATGGCTGCAGTCACTGACTGCTCCCGACACCTCCCGGCAGCTCGGCCCCACCACAGCTCTGCTTTTATTTCCAGGCCTCACAGATATCACCTCTCCAGCAGCACAGGAGAGGCTTAAAAAATAATTGGGCCAAGTGGGAAATGAAGCCGTTGCCTCCCTAGATCTGCCAGGGTCTCGTGGGAGCAGGGGGCAGGCAGGAGCCCCAGCTGGGAGATCTGGAGCCACCCCTGGTGGGCCCGTGCTGGCCGCGGAGCATCGGGAGAACGGCAGCCACTGCACAACAGCGGCTCCCTGACCTCAATTTTCTCCGTGGAGAAAAGAGCAGGTCAAGTGGAAAGTGCTTAAGGAGGAAATTTGTTTCCTTCCAGCCAGGGAAAGATAGGCGGCTATTGCGTGTGCTGGAATAAACCAAATTAATTTTGTGCTGTGCGCTGGCTCGAGGAGCTGAGGGCAAGGCGGGGAAGATAATGGACTTTGATGTTTTACTTGAACTCAACAAAACACCTGGCAAGAAGCGGGGGCTCGCTACAACGGCAGCTCCAAACGCTCCTAACCCAGGCAACTGCTTCCCTTTGTTTTCTTTCTTTCCAATCTAATCCCGAGCATTAACCGGGCTGGTTCATATTTCCAGCGGAATAAAAGGTGCATTGTGAAAGGGTGAGGGAAACAAGAGGCTTTAACAACTTCCTTTGCTTCCCCCGACAGCCCTGGGGCGTCCATCTCTCTGGCAAGGCAAAGCCCCAGGTGAGACCCCCGTGGAGAGGGGAGGGCGGAGGGCTGGTGGCTCTGGGTGTCAGGAGGATCAGGACCTCCGAGAGAGGGAATAGAAACCTGACAGATTTCTTCCACACTGCCTCATCTCCCTGCTGCTGCAACAGGGGCAGGAAGGTCCCTGAATCCTGAGCGCTGGTATCATGTTAAAAATGTCACTGTCAACATCAGCTTCCTCTGCTGCCTCATTTTCTGCCTCCCTGTCATCCCTGCCAGCTCTGCATCAGACCCCAATTCCCTCGGCATGGGTTTCTTTTATTTGGGGGGATCTAGAGACACCTGCCAAGCCTCGCCTTGCTCCTCTTTCCCAGTTTTGGGACAGGAACACACACAAACTCGTCCAAGTCTTCCCATAAATGCAACTTTCAAGTCAGGCAGGAACAAAAGTGACAGCACTCTCTTAATGCCAGCTGCTAAAAATACAATCTTATGCTTGATAATTGAATGTGAGATGAAAAGTGAGTTTTAAGCAGAAGTAAGAGCTGCCTATTTCTGGCAAATTCCCAACTCCCCCAGTCCCCTGTGGGATGTCAGTGCATATCAATATCGTCTGCCTGGAAAATTTACATTTTGGGGAACTGGCAGGTGCTGCTGAGTTGGGTTTTGGATTTAACTGGAAGCGATTTTGGGCTGCCAGGTACAAAACACCTTCCTTGTGGAGGTGGGGGTTCTCTGGCCCCAGAGCCCCTCCCTGCCCTGCCTGTCTCTGCTGCAGCCAACAGCAGAACCCCCCCTGCTGCTTTCCACGGATGCAGGATAAGCTCCCTGCTCGGGATCCTAAACCCAGCACAGCACAGGGACAGGTTTCCATCCCCCTAAAGCAGGAGGAAGGAGAAGAATCACAGCACTGGGCTTGAAAGGACCATAAAGCTCATCTCATTCCAACCCCCTGCTGTGGACAGGGACACTTTCCACTAGACCAGTTGCCCAGAGCTTTTTTCCCTCCTTGGCATGGATTTGCCCCTTATCCCCAGGCAGGGAACTCCTGGGGCAGGGTTTTCGTTTGGGGTGTATTCCATTGGAAGGGGCTACCCAGGGAGGTTTGGAGTCCCCATCCCTGGAGGTGTCCAAGTAGCACATGGACACGGCACTCCGTGCTCTGGGCTGGTGACAAGCTGGGGATTGAGCAAAAATTGGATTTGATGACCTTGGAGGTCTTTCTAAATTATTCTATTCTCTGGGTAATTACCAAATTCCTGAGCCAGGACACGCTTCCATTTTTGCTGGCCAAACCTAAGCATTCCGGGACATTCACATAAATTGGTGGCTGTATAAGAAGGGCTTTCAGGATACTTTGAGGGAAACTTCCAGGATAACTTCCCATCATTATTTACATATCTGCAGATGAATAAAATGTGTTTTCCTGGTAAAACTTTTATTTACCGCAGCCTGGTTTTGCCCAGTTCACCACCTCATTCCAATGCATGGATACACCTGTGTGGTTGGAATTGGGAAGGGGGAGCTCATTGGCTTTTGTCTTTCTTCCCACAGCAGGGTTTTGCAGCCAACCAATGAAATGCAGTCCCACAAATGCTCCGGATTAGGTAATGCTTTAAATTTGCATTTTATCTGCTAAAAATAGGGGAATTTCTTCATTTTCCCTCACATTTCTGGTTGGAATGTGATGAAATGCCAAAGGAGAAGCTGGAGCTGAGACTTGTCCTCACCAACGTGAGCAGAGTTGAGTGCCCCAGGAGCCCCACAGGGGTGGGTGGCAGGAAGGGTGACAGGGTTCCCCCCCATGAACCTCCTGGGCACAATTCCCTTTGCTTTTTGATGCCTGCAAGGTCTGTGGAGGTGTAGGGAGGACAGAACCTCACCTGTGATTCAGAGAAAGATCTTTTTTTTCCCCTGTCTTGTATTATGGAGCTTTTGGGATCTGGAAGCCAGGAAAGGGATTTCTGTACTTATCCCAACCCTGTGCTGGGCTGATCCCCAGTGTGGGCAGCAGGAAAGGGATTGGGATCCTGCCCCTCTGCCCCACTCAGGTGAGACCCCACCTGCAGAGCTGCCCCAGCCCTGGGGCCCAGCACAGGGAGGACCTGGAGCTGCTGGAGGGAGTCCAGAGGAGGCACCAGGGTGATCAGAGGGATGGAGAAGCTCTGCTGGGAGGAAAGGCTGGGAGAGCTGGGATTGTTCAGCCTGGAGAAGAGAAGGCTACAGGGAGACCTTATAGAGGACTTTCAGGATATAAAAAGGGCTTTCAAGAAAGATGAAGAGACTTTTTACCAATATTTGTAGTGCCAAGACATGGGGAATGGCTTCCCACTGCTAGAGAGGAGGATTAGATGGGATATTGGGAAGAAATCCTCTCCTGTGAGAGTGGGGAGACCATGGTACGGGTTGCCCAGAGAAGCTGTGGCTGTCCCTGGATCCCTGGAAGTGTCCAAGGCCAGGTTGGACAGGGCTTGGAGCAACCTGGGCTAATGGAAGGTGTCCCTGCCCATGGCAGGGAGTGGAATGAGATGGGATTTAAGCTCCTTTCCAACCCAAACCCTTCGTGATTTTAAGTCTGTAATTAATGAGATATCAAGGTCTGATTTAAAGGTGATGGCACTCACTCTCCTGAGTCACTTTGGCACAAGGACATGTTCAGAGTGAGCCATGAGAGATGAGCCTGGTTTGGATGTGTCCCTGCCCTCCCCCAGGCTGGAATCCCTTCCCCTTCCCTGTGTGACTGCAGTAATGATTTCGGAAGCTGCTGAAGCTCTGCCTTCCACACCATAAATCCTTGGAGCAGTTCATCCAGCTGAACCTTAAAGCTGACTGCTTCTCTTTATGGAGATCTCTCCCATTTTTCATTGCCTTTGCATCAGACCTCGTCAGTCCCACTCTCCTGCCAGAATACGAAGTGCCGAGAAAAATCCGATCTCTTTGGAGCTGACGTTAAATTATGGCAAATAAATCTGTCACTTCAAGACAGTGTCAGTGTCCCCTGTTCCAGTGCACTGGACAGAAGTACTGTTCGAGAAAGGAACTGCTCATCTGACCTCTACTATTATCCTTAAGCTTTTTGGAATAAAAGTAAATCTCCTTTTCCTTGGGGATTTCTATTTCCTTCACACAAAGGTTTGTTTGATTGGATTTTACCTCAGTGCATATCATGGAATCCCAGGATGGTTTGGGTTGGAAGGGACTTTAAAGCCCATCCAGTGCCACCCCTGCCATGGGCAGGGACACCTCCCATTATCCCAGGTTGCTCCAAGCCCTGTCCAACCTGGCCTTGGACTCTTCCAGGGATGGGGCAGCCACAGCTTCTCTGGGCACCCTGTGCCAGGGCCTCCCCACCCTTATAGTAAAGATCTGCCTGAATCCAATTCCATGGGTTAAATAAACTCCAGCACAATCTAGGGCCTCCCTGATAAGGCCCAGAGGACATTACACAATGTGCTGGAGGTAAAAGCAGAGTGAAGGCATCTTCCCAGGCCCTCACCACATGACCACACATTCCTGGTGGCGGCAATGGCATCAGGACATCACCCATCCTTTTAATCTCTCCATTTTCTGGATCAGTTTCTATCCTGTAAGTTTTTATCCTGTGCAATCCTCCAGGGACTCCCAATCTTGTCCTGTTAGGAGTGTGTGGTGTTGTGCTTGTAAACACCCACCCGTGGCCTTTCCCAAACAGCAACTTGGGCAGGCTGGAAGCAGGAGTGGGGGTCTGCTTGTGGATGCAGAGCCCACTGTCTCTTCCTAGAGCCAAGTAATCAGAAAGGAAATGGATCTCTCCCTCTGGAAAGAAATGCCTTGAAAATCCTCTCTGCAGCCACCTGCACGAGATGTTGGTGTGCATTATTTCCAGAGTTTCTATTCATGGTGGAGCCAACACAGCAGCCTCCAGCTGATCACACGGAGCACAGGGGAGATTTATTCAGCGAGTCTGAAGGTTCAGTAATTATTTAATAAAGAAGAGGAGACTCAGTGCTGGCAGCTCAGGCTCTGAGCTGGGAATCCTGAGCAGAAAGATAAATTGTCCGAACTAAAAAATTCTTCCCTGTGAGGGTGGGGAGGCCCTGGCACAGGGTGTCCAGAGCAGCTGTGGCTGCCCCATCCCTGGAAGTGTCCAAGGCCAGGTTGGATGGTTTTGGAGCAACCTGGGATAGTGGAAGGTGTCCCTGCCCATGGCAGGGGTGACACTGAGTGAGCTTTAAGTTCCTTTCCAACCCAGACTATTCTGGGATGTCATGACTCTAAACATGAAGCAGCATCACACCTCTCCAAGCTGTTGGAACTGAACCATCACCAATCTGCTGAAATCTGAGTTTGTGCTCCCTGTATGGCGAGCAAAACTGGCCCTGGGGGTTGCAATGGAGTGACTTTCCTTGGTTTGGTGACGCTTGAGAGGCAGGTCAGCAATCAGGCAGACAAGTTCCACCGAGAGATGGGAGCATCAGTCCCAGTGTGACTGCAGCAGATAACAGTGGGAAAGAGCAGAGTGATGGTGGCATTTCATCCTTGGTTAACAGTGCATTTCCTGCAGCTGGGCCTCAGACACAGCCACCTTGTAGCCAGATCTCTCATGTCCCCAAAGCTGCTGGATGAGGCTGCACGGCCCTGGTGTGACAGCCAGGCTGGAGAAAGGCCTGGTGTGTGTCACCATGCAGGCTCAGCACCCCGGGGCCAGTCACTGCTGAGGGGGGGGATCTCAGTGCTGCTGCAGGACATTTTGGGCTTGGGATTTAAGGGTGACATGAGGCTGGGATGGTCAGCACTGGAACTCCAAAGAAAAGGAGGCTCAGGGGGGACCTTTTCACTCTCCACAACTCCCTGACAGGAGGGGGCAGTCAGGGGGGCCAGGCTCTGCTCCCAGGGAACAGGATGACAGAAAACAGCCTCAAATTGTGCCAGGGGAAGGCCAGGCTGAGTATCAGGGAGAGTTTTTTCCCTAAAAGAGTGGTCAGGTGTTCTGCCCAGCAGAGCAGTGGAGGCAAGCATGAAGCTAGTAACAGCAAGGCTGTGGGTTTGATCCCAGAACAGGCCATGAAGGGTTGGACTCAGTGATCCTGGTGGGTCCCTTCCCACTCATAATGTTCTCTGAAATCTGTGAAATTCTGTGGATTGTGTGAAGTGCTCAGCAAACTCATGGATGAGGCACCTGGGGCCACGGTGCAGTGGGGAACAAAGAAGTGCTGGGCTCACAGATCTCAGAGGTCTTCCTCAGCATTTGCATAAAACTGCCTGAACACTCTCTCCTGTTGCAGCAGCCCTCTTATTAGAGGATAAAAATGAGCCGAGGCACAGACTTCTTGTTTGTCAAAGTATGAAAGGGGTCCTAGTTTATTCCTACTTACAGCTCAGCCATCCTGACTCCAGCTATTCCCTAATTCTGGCTGCAGCAGCTCCTGCTGTGGGCTTCCCTTGCAGCCTCTGACTGCTGGTTATTTCCTGCTGAACTCTGACTGCAGGGACCAGTGTGCAGACTGTGACTGCAGCTTTTACCTGGCTGGACTGTAACTGCAGGGATCAGTGTGCAGACTGACTGCAGGCTTTTACCTGGCTAGACTGTGGCTGCAGGTTCCAACAACAGCTCTGACTGCAGCCCCAGACTGACCTCACAGCTGTGATTGTCTCTCCCCAGGATCCTGCTTCATGATTCTCTCCTTAGTGCTCCTACAGGTTCCTCCTCCATGATGATCCTCCCCTTACCAGCTCACCCCCTCTTTTATCTCACTCGTCCTTATTGGCTGGAGCTGTGACTCATCAGGGAAAAGGCTGTATCGGTAATTAATACAACTGTTACTTATTGGGGTGAGGTCACCTGTATTCTCCTGCATCTCTCACCTAAACCAGCTCCAGGACTCAGCATGGACACACCAAGGAGTCTTTCCCTCCTTCGGAGAAGGGCACATCAGCTGTGGTGATGCCCAGCTGCATCCTGATCCCAGCCCTCAGGACAGGCCATCACAGAGGAATGGCTGGAACCAAGCCTTGTGGGGCTGTGGGTCCTGTGCAGTCTGGGGTCTGATGTCCCCGTGGGAGGTGCAGTTTTCCCAGGAGGCACAGCACAAATTCCCTGTGTTCCAGCCCTCTGGGCACAGCTCCCTGCGGGGATCGATGCCTCTCATGGTGCCATTGCTTAGAAATGTGCTGCTATTGATCTTCTGGGCTTGGCTTTCTCTTATAATCCCCAAACATCTTTTCCTCTCCCCCTGAGCCATTTCCCTGAGCCCGCAGAATGGGAATTGTCCTGAGGATTCTCACTGCATTTCCCTCACTGGAAGGAAATTCGTGCAGGTTGTCTGTTTGCTTCCTGCCGTGTTTACAGTCAAAATCCAAGAATTCTGCTCTAAAAAATCATTTCCCTCCTTTGCCAGCATCGTCCCCAAATAAACACATGAGCAAATGGAATGTGTCTGGGAGCATATTGGAATTTGCTGGGATTTGCTGAGCATTACACTTCTGCTGGCAATTAGCATAATCTGCCTCCTATCTCCTGCACGGGAATGATTACTAAGAAATGTGTCTTCTCAAGATTTTTTTTTAATCCTAAAAAAGCAAGTGGAGCACTGGCATATTTACATCTCCTGCTGAGTTCCTCACTGTGTAGGTTAGGATAAGGACTATTTCCCTCTTGGAGTGGTGTGTGCAAGTCCCGTGCAGGAATCTGGGCTGTGTGCCAGCTCTCTGGAATGACCTGGAGGGGAGGAAGAGCAGATTTTCAGGAACAGCAATCATTGTTCTATGCCGGATCCTGCCAACGGCAGAGGTAAAACCCCACTCCCAGTGCTCCCAAGGCTGTACCTTTCACTGTGAACTGCGCCTGTGGCATCACAAAAGCCACGCTCCTGGGAACAGCTCCTTGGAGAAGGAAGGAGCTACTGCCCACCCCACAAGCAGGAATCTCCTTTCAGTGCAAATCCTGCCTGTATTCCTTGAGAAAGCCATCACTGCCTGCCTGGAGGTCAGGGCTGAACAAAACCACCTCTGTTTCAGCTGTTTCTCCCTCTCCCACCCCACACCTGTCTCCTCCACTTAGGCTTCAAATTCATTGGAGCCTCCAGTGCTCCTCCTAGGAGGACACAGCCCCTCCCACCACAGTGGTCCGTGTTATTTGCTGCCTTCTGGTGTGCCAGCACAGGAAATAAATAATGGAGCCCGTTAGGTTTGTTAATCCCCCCGAGATCACCTGTGAGAGCACGTGGGAGTTGTCCCTTTGGTGTGTGAAAGTCACAGGGTGAGGAAAGGCTAAGCACAGACACTGCCAGTGCCAACAGGGGAATACTCCAGGTGCTCTGGGTAACCCCACCCTGCCTTTAAAATCCCAGAATGGTTTGGATTGGAAGGGATCTTAAAAATCATCTTGTTCCACCCCCTGCCATGGGCAGAGACACTTTCCACTATCCCAGGTTGCTCCAAGCCCTGTCCAGCCTCGTCTTGGACAATTCCAGGGATGGGGCAGCCACAGCTTCTCTGGGCACCCTGTGCCAGGGCCTCTCCACCCTCACAGCCAAGAATTCCTTCCCAATATCCCATCTAACCCTGTCCTCTGGCAATTTTAAGCCATTCCACTTGTTCTGTTCCTCCAGAGCCTTGTCTGAAATCCCTCTCCAGCTCTCTTGGAGCACCTTCAGGCATGGGAAGAGGCTCTGAGGTCTCCCTAGAGCTTTCTCTTCTCCTGGCTGAAACCTTCTCTGGTAGGACAGAAAAGCTGCTGGACACAAATACCCAGCAGAGCTGGGAGAATCCAGGGTGTCCTGGTTTTCCTCCATGAAGACAAAGGGCTGTGGAAGAGCCTTGCCTGCCTGATTTCTCTAAGAGCTGTCACTCTCTGGATGTTTGTTATCCAAGCTGGCTGTTCTGCAGGGGGCAGGGCCGGGAATGCTTTCTCTGTTCCCGGAGCTGGGTGAGTGACACATTCCAGTCATTCCCGGTGTTCCAGACGTGTTTCACCAGCAGGGAACAAGGGGCTGAGCTGCAGCCACGCACTTCGGGGCCCCCAGGCAGCCACCTCGCCTGTGACAGGCAGCATGACACATGTCCCCTTGCCTGCAGACAGGTGGGACATTAATGGGAAGATGAGGTGGCCAGGCAGGCGCCAGCCGTGCCTCTGATTTGCAGCTCCAGCTGGAAAACCCCTACAGAGCGTGGGCCAGGCTTTATAAAATAAAAGCTAATAAGAATCATAACAATTTTGCTTTCTCTCCATAGCCTGCAGCAAGCCAGGCACAACATGGGAATTGAGGAATAAAGGCCATCAACTTCCCGTGGCTCCCCTCCTACCACCTTCCTCTTCTTGCTCCAAATTGTTTTGAAAACATTGCTTTTCCCTTGCCTATTTCATTTCTGCAATGAAGTCATCAAACAAGATGACAGGGACTTTCCGAGACTCAAATCAATCAGCAAGTTTCTCTTTGGCTTTTCCCACTAGGGCAGGAAATAGGGGAATAAATTTTCCGAGTGTCCAAGGGAAGGGAAGGGGGCAACGGGTGGGTTGGCTCCAGCATGTGTAAGAGAGGGAGGTGTAAGAGAACAGATGGAACTTGTGGACCTCATCCAGCCCATCAAAAATAAATAACCTCCTACCATGTGTTTTTTCTGCTGAGAGAAGTTCCAGCAGGTCCTGAGGGTTTTCCACTGTCCGCTGGAAAATGAAAGAGATGTTCCAAGCGTATCCCATCCCCTGCCCTGGTTTGGCTCGGAAGGGAGTCATGGTTTCTCCACAGGGCTTCCTCCCACAGCCTGGATGGATATTCCACTTTCAGTACTAAAAATCATGTTCAAATCATGCCAGGTTCAAGCTCAAATCATGGAATCTCCTGAGCTGGAAGGGATCCCCAAGGATCATCAGTCCAGTTCCTGGCCCTGCACAAACACCCCAACAATCCCACCCTGTGCATCCCTGAGAGCATTGTCCAAATGCTCCTGGAGCTCTGGCAGCCTTGAGGCTGTGCCCACTCCCTGGGGAGCCTGGGCAGTGCCCAGCACCCTCTGGGGGAAGAACCTTTCCCAAAATCCAACCAAACCCTCCCCTGGCACAGCTCCAGCCATTCCTTGGGGTCCTGTCCCTGCTCACAGAGAGCAGAGATTGGAGCTGCCCCTCCATTATCCCTCAGGAGGAAGCTGCAGACAAGAAAAAGCTCTTCCTGCAGTTTCCTCATGTATTTTATGGAGATGACTGAAGGTAATGGAAAGAGCTCATCCAGCAGGATCGTCCCCTGCAATTTCTTCTGGGTTTAGGCAGAATAAAACTAATCATAGGGGCTGTCTCAGCTCATGCCAGGGCTGCTCTAGGAATAGATGGGCACTTCAGATTTACCTGGACACGATGGAATAATGGCTGGGTAGTGGAATTTTCAGCACACAGGGGCAGGATCAGCCATTCTCCTTTTTTTAATGATGATTTTTATGCTGGTGCCTTCACTATTCCTCTCCTCTGTTCAGCGGGGACAGGCCCTGCATGGGAAGTGCGGACTCTGTGACTGCATCCCATTCCTCCAAAGGCATCACAGTGTGGGCAGAGAACAGTCATTTGCTTGTACATTATGCAAGGAAAGTGCTGAGCCAGTAGCACAAAAAAAAAAAAAAAAAAAAAAAAAAAAAAATCCCAGCCAGGAGCCAACAGGTTTTACCGGAAAACCATTGGATTTCAACGAGAAGATTTAGGGTTTGGAATGAAACCTTGACAGTTTGCCCAAAAATTACTTCTTCCTTTTACAGCATTCTCTCTGTTGAAATGTGTGTGTTCTCCTCTTCCAGAAAAGGCAAGGGAATGAAAGGAAAAATGATGACACTGACCCAGCTCCATCAGTGCATTCCTAGTGGCAACTTATTTTAGGGAGGAATTATCTCAGCTTTACTTTAATGAGTATCAATCAGGTTGGTAACTAACACAGCTTTTTTTTTGTGAGGCTTTAAGTCCTTTAAAGATGAGGGTGTTTATTAGGGAGCCTTCACCAGGGTTTTATGTCTTGCCTGTAAAGAGGCACAGCTGTGGCCAAAACATTATCTCAAGTGGAACCAAATGTTGGCTTCATTTATTGGTATTTATAATGGATTCCCACATAGGCAGAGACCTTAATTTGGTCTTTTTTGGGGTTGAGGATGCAAGGAGGGCAGCCATGGAATGCCTGGCTGGTCCCTCTAGCCTGCCTGAGCAATGCAGACTCTCACAGGACAGGCCTGGCGAGTGGCAGAGGGTTTGCTGATGGCTGGGACCCTCTGGAAGGTGCCATGGACAATCCATGACAGGGATTACAAGGGGGCCCAGTAATTGTTCAGAGGGAGGTTTGGAGGGCTCAGAGGCACCAGGAGCACAATTCCAAGGCACACAGGGTTAAGGATTTGCCTTTTCCCCTGGGAGTGCAGCCAGCACGGATCCTTAGGTTTAAGTTTTGTGCTTAGCCTTTGGGATTGCTTGGAGATTTGAGCTTGGAGAGCGAGGGCCTCACTGCTCCTTGTCTGTCCCCTGGGCAGGCCGAGGCTGCTGTCAAGGTCATCAGCTCACCCTGGGTCACAACCATGTGTCAGTCCCCCTTGGGTGCAGAGTTTTTCCATGGGTGAGCTGGGAGGGTGCCCTGGGACAGGAACAGCTTGGGCCATTCACCCCCCCAGCACAGCAGAGCAGCTCCAGCGTGGGGACAAATCCTGCTGGGATGAGGACACGGTGCTGGCTCCACTCAGCCCCTGGTGACAGCCACCAGCTCCAGACAGCATCAGGACGTGCTGAGCCCTTTTCTGTGCAGCAGCGCCAGCCCCGAGTCCGAGTTTGGTGTTAATATGGAAATATGGATAAGAGCTTATGCTGTGACAATGATTTACTGCCTTGGTAACTGCACCTGATAAGACAAATTTATCTTGGTCTCTCCATTTCAATTATATTTTTTCTAATGTGTGTTTTGAAATACAGATTCCCTCGGTCACAGGAATTTATGGGAACGGCTGTGTGGCTGGGAGAATTCAAATCAACACAGGAACTGTTCTTTGCCTCCAGTGTCTCCTTATGTGTGTTACACCCGCTGTATAATGCATGTTTTCACAAGCCCTGTTCAAAATATGGAAAAAGAGGAGGCAGGCACAGGCAGCATCACTGGGATTTGGTGGGCATCATTCCCAAATGACCTGCTGGAATCTGGCCACAGCAGTTGGATATGTCAAGGTTTGTATTCTAGGTGGGGATATTTGCTCGTGGCCCGATGGATGGGGCTGAATTTTCAGGAGGTGCTGAGGTGCCAGGGCTCTGCTTCCCACTCTGCCATTGGGGCTGGCAGCCACTCAGAGAGCAAGACTTATCCTTCCTCCCTTTGAGACCGCTAGGAAAAGGCTCTGCAAGGGAGCATGCATCCATGGAAAATACACAATGTGCAAGGGTTCTCCCTGTGTTTCCAGCACTGCTCCTGGGAGGAAGCACTAACAGGTTGTTCCCTTATGGAGGAGGAAGGTGCAGGGATCTGAATAGCAGCACTTTGCCTTCCCAAAAGCGTTTGCCTGCAGAATAGGGGACAACCCCCCATGGGCTCTTGGTGCTTTCCTCCTGCTGTCACCAGGCAGATGATCCCAAGCACTGTGATAAGCAGCACTTAATCTCTAATCAATGTTCTGGACAGGAACCCACCCCAGGCAGCTGCAGCAGCCACAGATCTGCTCCTGCTGCCAGCGGGGACCAAGGAACTTCCCAGCTTCCCTGGAATCCCAGCTCGTGCTGCTGCTTGGGATGCTGGACACAAGGGAGCAGATCTGACCCTGGAGTTAGAGCAGATGCCAGCACTGCATTTCCATTGGTCCATAAATACAAAAGTGTTGGAATTTCGCTAGGACACGTCATTGGTCCAGCTGCTCGCACTTAGCAGCTGATAGCTGCTATCACTCTTAGTCACCTTCCAAATTCCACCAAGAGGAACGGGGCCATTATTGCTCTGAGGCTGCTGCTGCTCTCACAGTCCTGCTGCTGCTCTTTTCCCTGGCTGGGAGAAGGAGCAGCTCTTCCCAATGCTCTGGGAACGGCAGGTATGTGGGAGCAGATGTCAGGAACTGGCAGGGCTGGTTGTCTGGAACCAGATCTCCAGCCACAGCTTCTACTGAGGGGTGGACAGATGTCTTCCAGCAGATGGAAGGCAGATCTATCCTCCTCCAAACCCAAATGCATCTCCATCACTCATGTGTGGATTCCACATATTTTATTTGGCACCGTGGCCCAACAGTGTTAAACAAAGACATTGCTGGGCTTCTGTTATTCCTGGCATTTCTTTCTCCTGGGAGCTGGGCTGTCTCCTGGATGTGGCCACTGGAAATCCTGCAGAGGGGCTCAGGGACTCAGCAGCAAGGACTGGGAGACTCCTGGCCAGCCTTCATCAGTGGTGAGGCACAGGTCATCCTAAGGTGAGGAGCATCTTTTGGAGTCTTGAGCCTTCCGGGAATGGCAGTGGAGAAAATGGGAAGCAGATTCCCACAGCTTTTCTCACATTGTCCTTTCCGGGTGTGGAGCTGCTTTCTCTCCCTGAAGAGAACGTGGCTGACACTACCCCAGCACAACACCTCAAAATCCAGAGTGGTTCCAGCAGGTCATTCCTGGAGCCAGGATTGTGGGCACATGGACACTGGAGAGTTGGGATCTCCTGCAGTCCCCGAGCTTCACATCCCCAGATCTTCTGAAGTGTTCAAAAATGAGATAATGTGGCACTTGCTGACATGGTCTTGTGGCCCATATTGTGAGGATATTTAGTTGCAGGCTGGGTCTGACCGTCTTGGAGATCTTCCCTGACTTCAATGATTCCCTGATTCTGTGATTCCAAGGGCTGCCAGAGCAGGCAGTGTTTAGAGAAATCTGGATTTATGAAAGGCCACAGATTTTTTTCTTTGAAAGTCTCTCAACAAGCAGAGCTGAGGAGGGATCCTCTCTTTCTACACAGGTCTAGTAAGTCCCTGGAAGGTCAGATGTTCTCCCAGGTACTGGAGATTAAAAAGGCAGTGCTCCCCAGGCAATGCAATATTCCAAATTCTCTTCAGGAGAGCTCTGGTGTACGTTAGAAAAGAACAGGAGGTATCATTTCCTTGTCTGTAAAACCCAGAGTAAATGGGCTGGAACCCAGGAGCAGAGGGATAGTGGAGAGCCACAAAATCTGTTCCAGTTGTTTTTCCTCCCAGCACAGGAAAAATGGGGTCATTACTGAAAAATACTGTGTTCCTGCTCAAAAATCCTACCTTTCCTTTATCTGAACCTGTCATATCTCTGATAGTTACCTGCAGTGGTGGGAGTGATCCCTGTGCAGATTAAGAGCTGTTCAGCGCCTGGGAATGTTTGGATAGATGGAATTATACAAAATGAAGACATCATCATCATCATCACTGCTGTTCCTCCTGCTGGTAGCTCCATCATCCTGTAAAAATAACCCCCTCTCCCAGAGTGGGTGAGGAGGCCCAGGTGTAAATTCCCAGTGTTTTCAGGGGCTGCTGAGTGGTGTCAGTGCTGGGTAAGCCCTGGTTCCACCCAGCTGAGCAGAGGCAATAAAGGAGCCACAACTGGCTGCTCTTTCCATGCAGGAGTCATTCCAAGCGTGGCTGGGCAAATATTTATTATTTGCACAGAGAGGAACTTTTGTTCTTTGAGGACTGAGAGTCTGGGAGGGCTCTCTGTGCACAGACCCAGCCTGGGGTACTCTCTGTCCTCTGCTGCCTGGAGGGGCTGAGGTGAAGGATCTGCTGGGAGAGGAGAGATCTTGGGCTGTAATTCCCACTCCAGGGATATTTGCTTTGTTTTATTCCATGGATTTTGTGAAATGCTTGTTGTCCGGTCTAGAAACAGTCAGATTTTTTTCCTTCTGAGCACTCCTAAGCCATGGAGTCACGACAGAGAAACTTTTCCTTCTCCCCCCTCTAATTATGGTGACTTTGTGACTCCACACTCACGAGCCTGAGCCATCCACGATCCCTCTCTTCCTCAGCAGCTTCCTCCAAAATTCATCTGTGTTTGCAGGCACTAAATCTGCACCTCCCCCTTCCCCAGCCAAGACAGACAGGAACTGTGAGTGCTCTTCCTCATCACTCAGTTTGGACAGAAAATTCCTCTGAGATGAAGGGCTATAGGCAGGAGGTGACCACGGAGTTGGCCAGCCCCAAAATCCTTTTGGGCATTCCTGGGATGCTCCTGGTCCCTAAACTCCACTCAAATTCCCCTGAAGGTGTTTTTATCCTGTGGGGACATGGAGAAAGAAGAAAGGTCCCCAGTGAGTCCAGGTCAGCTTCGCTGTGAGACCCAGAGCTGCACATGGGAATGGCCCTTCCCAAATCTCCAGAGGCTGATGGGATAATTTGGAGGAAAACCCCACATTGTGATTCAGCTCTGGGGTCACAGGGAGAGGGTTTGTGGTGCTCCCCCATCACACATGGGGGTGGTAACAGAAAAATGCAGGATCTCAGCTCGCCTGCAATGGGAACTGTGGGGACACTGCAGGGAGAAAGAACAATTTGGATAGAAATCCCACCCGACAGCCAATAAATCCAGATTATGTTCCTTCTTTCCCCTCTCAGTCAGGAAAAAAGTGCTGAAACTGGTCTAACAAAATACAAGAGTCTTTATTGTAGGGGGAAAAAAAAAAAAAAAAGATAGAAAAGGTTTAGGCTGAGATTTGGGGCAGATTTGGGGGGAAAACGCATCTTTAAATTCTGAAAAAATCCCTTTAGCTGACTTTAAACAGGTCAGAGTTTCCAGTTGTAATGAGATTGGAAGTTTAGTGTCCTCCCAGCTCTGGGCCCTGGGTTTGGGATGCTCTTCCAGGGGATGGCAGCAGGTGGGAGACATGACCTCCTCAGGAACAGGTTCGGTGCTGACAATTCCATTCCTAAGTGTTGTGCTGTACCTTGTCTTTCCTTCTACCACATAATGACACTGTGGGGGGAAAGGGAGAGAGGGGTTTGTTTGTGTCTAAATTCCTTCCTCCAGGAATGGGAGCAAGGCTCCACTTACCCTTCAGTGCAGTGATGGTGGAATAGAATTCCTGGTTGATAGATCAGGTGCCATTACTCTCTGTGAAGGACCATTCCCTATATCCACCTGGTGCAACAATCCCTGTGGGAATGGGCTGTGGACAGCCATCAAAGCCCCCCTTAACTCCTTAAACATCAAAAAACCTCTTTAAATCACTCATTCAGGCTTTTCTGCTGGCTGCCAGTGCCCTCTGGATCCATCCCTGCCCCGATGGATCCCTGTGTCTCTCTGGGTATGAATGGGGTGGGTTAGGATTAGTAGAGGTGGCTGTGAGCAAGGGGAAGCTCCCAGAGATATTTTGTAGCATCAGGAGGCTCAGGAGGAACATTCTGGCTCTGCACAACTCCCTGACAGGAGGGGACAGCCAGGGGGGTCAGGCTCTGCTCACAGGGAAGAAGGACAGGACAAGGGGAAACGGCCTCAGGCTGGGCCAGGGAAGGCTCAGGTTGGACAGCAGGAGGAATTTCTTCATGGAAAGGGTGGCCAGGCCTTGGAAGGGGCTGCACAGGGAGGTTTGGAGTCCCCATCCCTGGAGGTGTCCAAGGAACAACTGGATGGACTTTAGGGACAAGCTGGGCATTGGTTGCAGGTTGGACTCGATGATCCTGGAGGTTTTTTTCCAATCTTAACCATTCNAACTGGATGTGTCTGGGTGACAAGCTGGGCATTGGTTGCAGGTTGGACTCGATGATCCTGGAGGTTTTTTTCCAATCTTAACCATTCCACAATCAGCAGAAAAGCCTAATTTACTCCCTTTCATGCCTCCTTTTTACCCTTCCTGGGGTAAAAGGCTGCCTCTTCTTCTCCCTGTTGAAAGCACCTTGTCTTTTCCCAGCAAACAGAAGTAGCTGGAGTTTCCGTTTTCACGGCAGCAGGAGCTGTGCTGCTAAACAAACACGGAGAAAGCCAAAACTTCCTGCCACTTCACATGTTTGTGTTTTGAAAACCAAGCTATTTATTTAGACAAAATGGAAAATATAACCACAAATTACCCCTGAAGTGTGCTGCTCACTCGCAGCAAGTTAACTGAAACCAGAAGAGGGAGAATTTGTTTATCCGCAGATTTTCCTTCCCTCTCTAGGAAAATCCTTTCCCCTTTCCAGCCCCTTGGGTTTGTCCCATTGTAGCACCCAGTGCTGCTCCAAGAGCTGGGAGGAGCTGCAGGAAGGGGAGCACAGGAATTTAGTGATTGCATGGATCAGAGATCTGTGGAACCACCGTCCCCTGCTCCAGCTCTGTGCACCCGGAGAAGGCACCAAATGAAACCTCAGCCCCAAAACTCCATGTTTGACCTTGCAAAGCGAAGGCATTAATCCACAGCTCCGTGTGCTCCGTCCTGCTCCTAACTCTCTGGTTGCTAAAGGACAACATGGTCACGCTGGCAAAGTCACTGGGAACGGCTCAGGACGGGCTCCTTCCCTGCGGCTCCGTCGGAGGAGTTTATCTCCGGATTGTGCTCCACCAGCACAACGGGAGCGGGAAGGAAAGGGCTCCTGCCTGACACGAGAGACAATGGCCTGCTCCAGGGGAATGTTAAAGAGCTCGGGGAATGCAAAGGCTCCATTTCCAACCCCTGCTCCTGGCTTTGGAAGGCAGCCTGGAAAGGTGTGTGCACCCCTGGGCTGGTACCCGCACTGTTGCCATGGCAACGAGCGGAGGGATGGAGCTGCTGCCATCATTCTCCTCTGCACTTCCCCCTCCCTCCCAAAAGTCACCTCCCCCGGAATTAGGAGTGACACCCTCCATCCCCTGGGAGTGCCTTTCCTTCCTGAGCTGCACCTCTGCCTTTGGTTCAGAGAGGGAAATGTGTGAGTGGGAGATGGGGAGGGGATAGAGAGGGGAAAACCAGGCTGTGCTCAGGGCCCAGACAGGACCGAGAGCTTTTCCTTCATCCTGTGTGCTGCTGAATTAATCCTGGACTAATTTAGGCTGGTGTGGATGCTCTGGGGCACAGAGCTGCTCGGAGCTGCAGCCCATGGCACAGCTCGGGGGATCCTGAGGATCAGTCTGGGTTATCTCGGAGGTTAGACTGGGTGAGGAACAGGATTTGGGGGTTGCAAAACACCTCACAGCTTTGGCATTTCCTCTGTGTTGGATTAGCAGGGCTTGCAAAAGCTTCCACATGAAGCAGGAGGTGGAAAAGCACCTCAGGGAAAGCCCCTGCCTGGAGAAGCCATGTGGAGGCTCCAGTTGATTGTTTAACTTGGAACCAGGCTTGAGTGTGAGGGATCCCACATCAGTGCTGTGCCTTCCATCCCATGGGTCAGGAGCTTTCCCCATCCTCCTCCCCCTGTCCCCCCACGTTTAATTGTGTGGAGAAGGCAGATGAGGCTGAGAGAAGTGACTGCATCTTCCCATGCCTCAGGCTGGGATTCAGCAGGGACTGGAGCCTGACTTTCCCATTATCCCTCCAGCATTCCCCAGTCTGCCTCTCCCTCATCTTTGTCACATGGGCTTCGGGAAATCTGCATATTGAAATGAGGAGTTTCTGTAGCAAATCTACATTTTCAGGTAAAAAGTTGAAAACTTCCAGGCCAAAGTTAAAAAATTCCCTCTCTCTGGA
Source organism: Sinosuthora webbiana (assembly GCA_013397395.1). NCBI lineage: Eukaryota > Metazoa > Chordata > Aves > Passeriformes > Sylviidae > Sinosuthora > Sinosuthora webbiana. The sequence continues at coordinate 1,011,976 of VXBN01012572.1, forward strand.
CCCTGAGGTATCCACAGCCCCCACCCCCCTGAGCAGCCCCAGGAAACCTCTCACTGCTCCAGGATGGGTCTCCGTGATAGTTTCCACAGCTCTCCTGCACACCAGCACAAAGCCTCCTCCTGCTGTATCCAGGGATTTAAGGGCCAAGGGAAGAGTCTCAGGTGGACCTAGAGGCTCTTATTCCCCATACCAGGGACTGGGATGGATTTTCCTTCAGCTTAGAGCTCAACCACACGGTTAATTCAAAGCATGTGCTGTGCTTGAACCAGGGCTTGTGCTGGAAGTGAGCTCCACGTGCTGGAAGTGAACTGGGACTTTAGGAGGCTGCAGACCCACTCCCCCTGCCACTCTTGGATGTCCTCATGTTTGCCAAGAAAAATTGCTTGTGTAGATGATTACAGGAAGACACCCCAGTGCAGATGAACCCAACTGTTTTCCTTCCAGCAAATGTTCTCCCACAGTTATCACAGAATCATGGAATGAGGTGGAAGGACCTTAAAAATCACCTTGTTCCTCCCCCTGCCATGGGCAGGGACATCTTCCACTATCCCAGGTTGCTCCAAAGCCCATCCAACCTGGCCTTGGACACTTCCAGGGATCCAGGGGCAGCCACAGCTGCTCTGGGCAGCCTGTGCCAGGGCCTCACCTCCCTCACAGGGAAGGATTTCTTCCCAATATCCATTTAAATGTACTGTCTTTCTGTTCCCCCTTGGAGCCATTCCCCCTTGTCCCATCACGACAATTCCTTGTAAACCACTCCTCTCCAGAGGCCCCTTTCTGGCACAGTGTTGTTCCCACTTATCCAATCTTTATCCCTGTGAGCCCCACAGATCATTGCTCTTCCTCCATCCCAGCAGGAACCAGCCCCTCCCCTGGCTCAGGGCAGAGCACCCAGGGAGCTGCAGGGAGCTGGTGGGGCGGGCAGAGCAAGGCTCCCTCTGCTCCATGCTCTCCCTGCTCTCCACCCAAAGGCTCTCAAGGCTGGCACTACCAGCAGTGCTCCTCTCTTTCCTCTGCCCAGACAGAGCAGGAAGGGAAGGGGAAGCTCTGAAGTTTTTCTGCTTCGTTGGACAGCTTTGTGTAACGTGTTGAAGGAGCTCTGGGAGAGAAAACCAAATGCTGGGGGTTGATATCCTCCAAATTTCTGGAGCTTGCTTGGTCAAACAACTCAGTGAAAGGAGTAAAAAGATCTTCCTTGTCTCCCTCCATCTTTTTCCCTGTTTAAATGAACCCCCTGCCCTCCCCACACATTTTGGCACAACAACCTCACCTTCCACCTTTCCCAGGAGCCACAATCACTCTCCCATGATTTTCCCTCCACCCTCTGGGCTGTTCCATGCTCTTGCCTGACCTTCAGCAGGATTAACAAGGGGAAAGTGCCTGTACCTCCAGGGTCAGCCAGAGGAACTGGAACTGCAGAAACAGGGAGCTGGAAAAGCTGTTTGCACCTCCCCCAGAGATGATAGAGGCCATTACGGGGCTGGATTGGCTCTAATTGCAACCCCAACAAAGTGATACGGAAATCATGCCACAAACCACTGGGAAAGGGCCAGAAATAATCACAGTGCACAGCAAGGTTGTGCTGGGTGGAGAGGAACCTGTGGAGAAACAGGGCACAGCGTGGAGGAGGAACCAAGGCATTATCTTGGCTTTGTGGATAATGATTCCTTGATTTTTCATAACCTCCCTCCCTCCCTCCATGGCACTTTCCTCCCCTGCACTCAGCTCCAGGACCTGCTCTCAGCCCCGAGAGCAAAACAAAGCCAGCCCTTCACCTCAGAGTCTTCACCAGGGTACTCCAAGGACATCTTTGTGCAATTCCTCTTGGCTGGAGTTTAATAGGTTGTTTTGCCACGAGGTTTGATGCTCTTTGGATGTCCATCCATGTTTCTGCTGGACTGCATCCAGTGTCACCACCTTGTCAGGCTGCTTGGACTGCAAGGCACAGTGAGTTTAGGGATGAAAGAACCTTTCCTGGAGAAGAAGGAACATTTCCTGTTCCTGCCCTTGGGGCTTGCACAACAAAGGCAGAGGTGCCCATGTCAGAGAGGTGCCAGGGGAAAGGGGCAGTGTGGGGATCATTGAGACCCTCGGGGACCTAGGAACTGGGTGTGACTCCTGTGACAGCAATGCTTTGCAAGGGTTCTATGAAGAGTCTTTAGAGAGGACAGAAAGCAGGGAAATGGCTGGAATGAGAACGGGGAAATGCAGATTTGGACACCATATGGTTCAGTCCAGAATCAGGATGGGTTTCTTTGTTTATTGTCTCCTCAGCAAGGCAGGGCTAAGACAGCCCTGAGAGAGAACTGGAGCTATTTTGGACTTTACAGGGTGTGATGGGAGAACAGACTTGGCTCCGTTCCCAAGATCCAACCTCCCTCCCAGCCAGCCCCAGTGAGACCAGTACCTCCCAGTGATGAGCTTCCAGAAGTCACACACTCATCACTGGTCTCTTCCCTCAATCCAAATATTAACTTTTTGAGGGGCAGGAATCCTCTGTTGGTCCTCCCAGTGTTGATCTTCAGAGAGTCCCATATTCAGCATTGTCTTCATTCAAATCAGAACTTTTGGGAGGCAGGAATCCCCTCCTGATCCTTCCAGCTGCTTTTAGGCAAACCCCAGCCTTTGCTGAGTGGCAGAAACACCTTTCTCCCACACCTTTGGCCAGGATTCCTGTCACTCCCAGACACCCATTTATGAACAAGAGCCCAGAGAAAAGAGGGAAATCATCCGCGATCCGTCGGAAGGTAAATACCGCTCCCTCCATTGCCCCTGACAGCTCGAGCCACAGCTGAGTTCCCCCCAGGAGCTCCCTGCCATTAATCACCTTCAGAAGGGATTGTTCCACCTCGCAGTGTTTGCTGTGGCAGAAGGTTAGGCTGGAAATCTGCTGCCAGTCCTGCACGCTCCTCGTCCGGGGGAACGCTGCAGCGGAGCCAGCGCTCACTTCTCTGCCTGGCTCCCAGCTGCTGGGAACGCCGAAACACTGGGGTTCTTCTGCTGTGGATCTCAGTTCTGCTTCACCTCCTCTCACTCCCCACCTTTTTTTCCCTTCTTTTAAGGCCTCTGAGAAATGGTGAGGAGGAATCCCTTATCCCCAGCAGCGCCACTTGTGGGGCCGCCCGGCACCATCAGAGCTCGGGGATTACAAACTGCACACAGCTAACACGGAAGGGAGGAGAGAGGATTAGGAATTTTTTTCCTTTGGAAAGGGATATGGATTATCTGGGCCAATAACCATGGCTGTGACATGCCTGTTTTCTCAGCACTGATTCACAGGGAATGCTGGAGTCTCCAGGTGCAGTTTGTGAGAACCTGCTGCAGGCAGTGGGAGGTCCTGCCCTCCCTTCCTTGGGCTCCAGAGCAGCCCTTCACTGATTTGTTGTCCCCTCTCAATTTACTGTTGATCCTGAAAAGCTTCTTTGTGAATTTGCCTTTACTAGAAGCTGAATTTTCCCTCCTGCCTCATTCCCTCTCTGTACCAGCCCCTTCCTAGGAACGTGCTCACTGCCCCATTCCTGTGCTTGTTTTTGTAGCCAGGGTTCTGCCTTACCTTCCTCCCCAGTGCTGCCAGGAAAAGCTCGAGGGGAGGTCCTGAAGGTCGTGTAGACCCCGCTAGGACCTCCCTTTAGTTAAAAACAGCTCATTTGAATCAGTGTTGGAGGGGACCTTGAAGCTCATCCAGTTCCATCCATAGGCAGGGACACCTTCCACTATCCCAGGCTAGTCCAAGCCCTGTCCAACCTGGCCTTGAACACTTCCAGGGATCCAGGGGCAGCCACAGCTTCTCTGGGCAACCTGTGCCAGGGCCTCCTCAACTCACTGAAGAAATTCCTTTCTTATATCTTTCTTGATGTGGAGCTGGGAAGGGACACAAGGAAAGAGGATGGAGCTGTATTCCTGGGGCCTTGCTCTGGTCTCCCACAAGGGATTTGTAAAGGGTTTCACACTGCTGGACTCTCTGACTTGGATTTCTGGCGAGCTTTGGGCACCCAGCTCTGGGACCTGTCCAAAATTCCTCTGAAACCATGGGCTGTGGTGGGCCAAACTCCTCTGGAAGTGCCAGCCCTGCTAAGCAGGAGGGAACAAGGTTCCTGGGGAGGGAAGGACCGTGTTAACAGCAGAGGCTTGCCCGTGGAAGTAATTAATCACCAGGAATACAATTAGCACTTAAACGCCTCTGGACACCCTGTGCTGGCCTTCCCTTGTCCTACACCAGTGTCTTGCTGCCTCATTACCTGCGACACCTCATCTTCAGTGCTGCTAAATCCGGCTGCCTCCGGAGGCTCCCGGTGCTCCAGAGGGGATCCTGCCTTCTCCAGCAAGGAGCATCCTTGCTCAGCACTGCCATCCCGAGCTGTGTGACACCTCCCGACGGGAAGCAGCCGGTGCTAATGGACACAGCCACTCCCTTTCTTCCCCCATTCCACCCTCCCGAGCTCCCCGCAGCTCTTTAAAACACGGTTCCTCTCCTCAAAGTGCTTTTAATTGCTGCCCCTCACCCAGCAGGCTCACAAAAGCAGACGGGAGGCTCCAAGGTCTCCTTTGCCAGAAAGTCAGGCTTTTTTCAAACGTGGAAGACCTCAATTAATAAAATATGCCTCGTTTTTTTCTGAGGTCAGCTTTAGCAGCCGGGCCCCGTGATCAAATGAGAGCCTTTTCCTCGGGATGTCTGCTCGCTGGAATCTCATTAACGCTCTCTTGTACAACGTTCAGAAGCAACTAAATGGGACAGAAAGTGACTGTTTCCCTTTTCGTCCCCCGTGGATCTGGCAGGAGGCGGGAGGACCTCACACAGGCGTGTTTTACCCTCTTTGCCCCTCTAATCACATCCCTCCTTTCACTCAGTGCCAACCCGGCCTTCAGATCCTTGCAAATCTCTGCTGGTTTGGGTGGAATTCAGGGCAAAACGGTGTCTGGCAAGTAGATGAGGAGTGTGTGCTTGTGGCAGTGTGGATTTTCACAGCTCTGCAGTTGGAACCGCTCTCGCCCGGCGTGAACGAGGCCAGGGAGTGACCCTGGATTTCCATCGTGTTTAGCGGGAAGCAGAGTGCAGCTCTTGCTTTCTAAATTCATCAGTCACCGCCAGAACATCCATTTTAATGGAGTTCAGGCTACGGAGCCTTGAAGGGAATTGTTCTGCAATAACGAGCTCGTGTGTAAGAGTTATGCCCCAAGGGAAAGCTTCTCCTCCTAGTGGGATCTGAGTCCTCCCCCGGGGGCCCTTCTGGATGACTCACTATTATTATTTATTACCTCTCCACCACCATAAATGTGCAGGGCACTCTGCAAAGGGCACAGGACAACATCCCTGCCTTGATGAGGTTACAACATCCCTGCCCTCACTCCAGCCAAACTTGTGGCGTGCTGCAGATGAGTAACTGGGATGTGGGGAAGGAAGAAGGAGCAGCCTCAGCCCCCACTGGGATGAAACACCTGCCATTAACTCAAATACTAACTGGGAATTACAGGGAGGACACAACTAAGAGAATAACCCTGGAGAATCCACATCTACACTTTGTCTCCAAGACCAGGATAGAAGACATGGAAGGAAGGAATGGTACATGTGCCTCTCTCCAGCCATGGTGCTCAACACTGGACTCCAAGGGCCTGATCCCTGTGTTTCCCACATGGAATCTCTGCCCCAAGTGCCCCACTGGCCCCAAGCAATGCCAGTACCATCATGTGCTCTTAAAAGTTGGTAAATCTAAGACAGAAGTGCAGCCCAGCCTGGAGTGTCTGCAGCATCCTCTCTGGGACCAGGCAGAATTTCATCCAGGGTTGTTTTTTTTAATGGAAAGAGGAGTGCCTTCTACCTCAGCTCCCATTCGTGTCCTTCCCTGAGCTCTGTCTGTGCCTCTCTCATGGAATGTGTCCATATCCTCCCAGCAATGTATTCCTGTGAAAAGAGCAAATTCCTGAGGTAGGAAACAGACACCAAATTCCTGGCTTGACCACCTGATGAAGGTGGTGCATTCCCAGCACTGCAGTGTCCCAGAGCAGAATTTGGGAGCTTTTATTTATCATTGCAGTAGATTAACACCAGCACACACCTAAGGGTTGGAGCCCAGAGCTTGAATCCAGGCGTTTTCTCCCAAAAACAGCCCTTCTCCAGCACCACCCCCCCATCCACCTTCCTGCCAGGCTTCCTAAATCCCCAGATCTCCAGGCAGGCTCTGCCCAGCCCCATTTTTCCAGCAGAGCAGTGGCTGCAGCAGCCAGGAGCACACCTGGGGATGTGCTGGAAGCCAAGCTGTCACAGGAGGCTGTGCCATGCCCTGTTTGCTGGTTCTCCATCCCAGCACAGCCCTTCCCAGCTCTGCTGCATTCCCATAGGCACGCTCCTCCAGCATTTTCCGCGGCAGCTGGGCCGAGCAGAGCAGCACTGCTCTGACACAAAACCCTTTTGCCAGGGATTTCACAATTGGCTGCCCTCCCTCACCTCCGAAGCGGGACTCCTTGCCAAGAATGTGTTTCCCAGCACTGCACTTCCAGCCCTGTCACCTGCAAACACAATTACTCCTTGCTTTGGATGGGCTTCGTTAGCGACGGGGCTGGAGAGGGGCTGAAATGGAGCGTGCTGCCCGCTCCGGGGGGGGTGTGTTGTTAGCAGGCACGGGGAGGGAGCTCCTGCCAAAGCTGCTCCAGCAAACCCTGCACAGCTGCTGCAGGAGAAGCTCTCACTTGCCGATCTGGGGCAGTGAGGCACGGAGAGGAGTTCTGTGGATGGGCAGGGACCCGGTGATACTGGAGCATACAGGGGATGCAGCTGGAAGAGATCCACAGGTTGGCTCTGCCTGGGAATCAACACCTTCCCTTCTGCTGATCCAGGGTGGCTGCTCAGGGGCTTGAAAAGGGAGGGTTTGATCCTTTTTTCATGGTCTTTGACATTGGGATTTTTTTTTTTCAATAGGAAAATCAGTCTGGAAGAAGCCGCGTGGTCATTTAGGGTATCTTTGATCTGAGGAGAGATCATGAAATCATGGAATGGTTTGGGTTGGAAGGGACCTTAAGAATCATCCAGTCCCACCCCCTGCCATGGGCAGGGACACCTTCCACTAGCCCAGGGTGCTCCAAGCCCCATCCAGCCTTGCCTCGGACATTTCCAGGGATGGGAGGTTTTCCTGCCCATCATCACTTTGGGAATTCTGCTTTCTTTTCTGAGTGTACTTCCTCGATTGAGGAGACCTCAAGTTGTCAGTTCCCATGACTTCCCCTGCTCCCTGCATGCTTAGGATGGTGGCTTTATCATCCTGGCCATTTGGGTTGGAAGGGAAATTCAACATCAGCTATTTCCAAACCCCCTGAGAGGGACATCTTCCACGAAACCAGGTTGCTCCAAGCCCCATCCAACATCCTCTTCTGTTCCACCATTTCTTCCACGAAACCAGGTTGCTCCAAGCCCCATCCAACATCCTCTTCTGTTCCACCATTTCCATGCCAGGAATTTTGAACTTACAGCTGAAGGCACAGCAACAGCAGAACTTTCCTGCTAAAACCACTTCTAACATGGAGAGCCTGGTACCTCCCCACCATCAGTCTGGAGTTCCAGAGGACCATGGTGGATATGGTGGGATGGTCCCTTCTAGGGCCCAGTGCTGTGGGTTTGGCAAACTGGTTTTACATTTTGGGGGTTGGTAATTCCTGTGCTCCCGTGGCAAGGATTGGAGCTGTTCTGGAGGAGGTACTTGGTGGGAGCTCAGCCCAGGACCTGCTGCCTGGCTCCCAGTGGCTTCCTGGGTGTCTCATAGGCTCCATGGCCTCAAGGGCTGTAGAGATCTGCCACAATTCATGGAAATTCACATCACTTATGGAAAAAGCAAAAATGCAGGCACCTTCACAAACACCACTGCATGGAAGCAGCAATAAAAAAATACATGTATTTTAATCCAGTCTGAATTGGATTTTGTGATAACAGCAAATTTCATCATGGAGAACTAAATTTCAGTTGATTTTCAAGTACAGAGCACAAAAAGCCTCATGTTCTTCCAACACAGGGAACGTTTTCCTGGCATCCATCAGAAATGCTGTGTCACCGCTTCTGTTAATGTGATCAGCAGCAAGCTGAGCCCAAAGCCGGCAGCAGGAATGGATGGTTTTTTCAGGACTCATCCCAGCTTGGCAGGCTGTGGACAAGCAGAGGGATGTTCCATGCCCAGAGCAGTGGGAGCCTCCTGGAACCACTGCAGTTCTCTTTACAGAGTGTCATGCTGCTGGGTGGAGTCAGAGCAGGAGCACAGGAAGGGGATGAGGAGGAAGTGATGGGCTCAGGGATCAATCATTTTTTGGGCAGCCTCAAAACACGTTCAGTGAGCTGGTTCTCCAAGATATTTTTCTGGAGGTGGCAAAATGCACTTTGTGGAATCCCAGAATGGTTTGGCTTGGAAGTGATCTTAAAGCCCATCCAGTTCCACCCCCTGCCATGGGACACCTCCCACTGTCCAAGGTTGCTACAAGCCCTGGCCAACCTGGCCTGGAACACTTCCAGGGATCCAGGGGCAGCCACGGCTGCTCTGGGCACCCTGTGCCAGGTGTGCCAGGGCCTCACCTCCCTCCCAGAGAGGAATTCCTTCTCAATATGCCAATATTGAAACCTCCCCTCCTTCAGCTTAAGAACATTCCCCTTGTCCTGTCACTCCAGCCCTTGTGAAAAGTCCCTTTTTATCAGTGCTTCTTAAATCCTTCCCACCTTTGTGGATGGAAGCGTGGAAGGATGACAAGCTGCATGGAAAGGAAGGAAGAGGAAGGAAGAGGTGGTGCGTGTCACATTGTCCTTTCTGTCCTTTGTTGTCCTCCTCTCTCCCCCCCTGACCTTTTACTCCTGCTCAAAACTTCCTCTGGGAGTGAGGGAAACACAGACCATCCAGCTGGATGTTGACCTTCTACCTGGAGCTGGGCACAGGACAACCAGCTGTGAGCTCCTGCCCCATGTCCTCCAGAGCTTCGGGCAAGCCAGGCTGCTTCCAGGCAGGGATTCACCCCACGGATTTGGAGTGCTGGCAGAATGCAGGCTTTTGCTGCATTTCGTTATCCAATTGGCTCCAGGTGTTCCCAACACCCTTCTGTCTGAACACCTCCTGGTAGTGCCTTGAGCAATCCAACTGGTATCTGCTTTGTGTGGTCTGTTTTCCCAACCCATTCCCCAGGAGAAGGGAAGGCAGGAGAGCTGAAGTGGGAGGACATTGTAGGTTTGTTTTCCATTTATTTATTCATAGTATCTACACAGGTTTGTGTTCATGTTACAAAAAGCACACCGAGGAAACACTCCTCACATTTGGGACTGGCCTTCCTGGAGGGGCTCCTTCCCTGGATTTTATTTTCATCCACCTGCAGAATCCACCACAGTGCCACAGAACAAGGCTGCCCACACTGCCCTCACTGTGGGGCACGAAGGAGAAGGTCTTGTCCTCATTTATTGTAGGGAGTAAATATCAGAAGGGAGGGTGTCCAGAGGTTGGATCCAAGCTCTTCTTGGTGGTTCTCAGCAATGGGAAAGGGGGAAAAGGCAGGAATTGATGCCCAGGAAGTTCCACCGGAACGTGAGGAAGAACTTCTTTCCTGTGCAGTGGCAGAGCACTGAACAGATCCCAGAGAGGGTGTGGAGTCCCCTCACTGGGGATATTCCAGAACCATCTGGATGCAATCCATGTGCTCTGGGGTGACCCTGCTGGAGCAGGGTGACCCACTGTGGTCCCTTCCATTCTGTGATCCGTGATTCTGAAAGTTGATCCAAAGAGGTTGGTCACGGCTCCTCGTGTTCCCGAGGGATTGTGCTGGAGCAGCTCCCAAGTGTCTGCAGCTCTTTCCCTCTGCCAGCAAAGCTTGGCTTGGCTCTCCCTCGTGCAGATGCTGCTCTTGGCCAAGGCCTGGCCCATGTTGACAGCAGCCATGTGGGGAGGCAGGAAGCTCTTGGAGACAGCTGGCACTTGGATCCGGCTTCTCTGCCCAGTTTGCTTTGGAGCTGTGCTGGTGATGGAGCAGGTCTGGAGAGGGCTGGTCTGTGTGGGAATGGCGTGTGGGAATGGCAGGTTCCTGCCGTGGTTTGGGTGTATCCCACCAGGAAGGGCTCCAAGCTCTCCACATATCCGCTGGATCCGTGCCACCCTGCAGGACAGCACAGGCCTTCAGGAGCAGCAGCACAGATGCTGCATCCTGCTTCCATGAGCTTTATTTTTAGGCTCTGCCTCCCTCTCTTCCATCTGCTCCTCTGTGGGCTGGCCACCATCAGCCAGGGGCAAGTGGCCAGAGCTGGAGGAGAGACATCTCTGCTGATCCCACCAGGAGGCCTGGGAGAGGCCGGCTTTGTGGAGTAATTGTTCCCAGGTTTATGGCTCAGCCTTTGCTGTTAGGGGAAGAGGGCCCTCCCTGAAATACCAGCATCCTGCACACATTCCCATCTTCCTGCTGTGTCCCAAGAGGTGTTTGCTGGAAGGAACCAGCTGGGATAGCTGTCCACAAACAAGAGCTCACTGCTCCAGAGCCATCCTGGCTTGGTACGAACCACAGGAACTGCAGGGCCCCTCCAGAAGTCTCACCCCAAAAGGCAGAGCTCTTCCCATCAAACCTTCTGGTCTAGTGGAAGGTGCTCCTGCTCATGGCAGGGGGTTGGAACTGGGTGATCCTTAAGGCTCCTTCCAAGCCAAACCATTCCATGAATTTTGTGCTGTCAGGGAGTGGCCCGTGAGCTCCTCAGGGTCACCTTCTGCTGCAGTAGAGCAGACACAGTGAGCAGGGTGGTTCTCATTACTGCCAGAATGACTCTTTTAACCCTTTTCCCCTTCTTCTGTGATATTCCTGAATCCAACACATGCTCCATGTGCACAGCCAGCCCCTTCCATTCACATACATACTGGCTTCTTCCTCCACAGCCTCCGCTGCTCTCCTCTCCTCTGCGGAGAAAGGACATTTCAGAGGTTACTCTGGAAGGTCAGCAGCTCCTGGGATTTATATCCATCCCAGGTCCAGAACATCAGGCTGTAGAAGATTCCTCCACAGGTGCTGTGAGGAGCCACTTGGGAAGTGAACTCTTAGCCCTTCACCTCACTTGAATCCTCCTTTGTGGTTCCCAGTGGATCTGATTAGGCTGCCAAGGAAATGGAGCTGCCAAAGCTCTTGCTATGAGCAGAAACTGGGCAAAATGAGGCTGGAGAGAATGGAGTGAGCAGTGTTTCTTTGCAGAAGTTTCCAAAATAACCTGATAAATAGAAGTTGTGGAGGAACAGGCAGAAGTCCCAGCACTTACCTGCTGACATTTCATTCATTTTAATTCCTGAGCAGCAGCAAAACTGTTCCAATCCAAGTAATTTCCTGGAGATGGGACTGAATGAGCTCTAGTAGGTCAAAGGCTCAAGGAAAGGTGTGTGGTCCATCGGGGAGTGGACTTTGAAAAGAGTCTTTGTGTCACAAGGAAATGTCCTCTGTGACCTTTCTGACAAATGAGCATTGTGACCAAATGGATATGGTCATTTCCATTTGCTGATCCCCTCTGCCCCGAGTCCTCCTGTCCTTGCAGTGATCCCTGCACGAGCCAGGGTCGGTGTGGTCCCGTATGAGCTGCAGATATTTAATGACACTCGCAGGCTGTGGTGGCCCACAGCAGAGGAATGTCACTTGTTAGGCAGCTTTGTGCAGCCCCATGGAGGCCCCATAGCTCTGTGGGGTCTCAGGGACGTGGTGCCAGGGTTTCATCCAAACCAGAAGCTTTCATTTGTGCTCTCAGCTGTAGACACTTCTTTCTCTACAGAAATGGAACATAAGCAGGGGCTGTGGGCTCAGGCGTTAATTCGGGCCCGGGGGAGCAGATGAAACACTGAGTAAACAAAGAGTAGCACAACAGGATGGATGCAGGGAGCCACCTGTCTCCTCCTGGCCTCTCTCCCTGCTGGTATTTTGTTGGGAAGGGTTATTCTTAGAGCTCACTGTGTAAATGAGCAGTTTAAATATCCCCTGACTCACACGGCAAATGCTACTCAGGGAGTGTGAGCACAAAACACAGCCTGTGCCACATCCCCGAGGAAATCACTGCAGGAGCTGCCTGACCTTTACAGAACTCTTCCAGGCACTTGGAGCAACCTGGGATAGTGGAAGGTGTCCCTGCCCATGGGGTGAGATGGTCTGTAAGCCCCTTTCAACCCAAACCAGTCTGGGGTACTATGAAGTTGGATCCACCTCACCTACCTTTTCCCCTAAAGTCAGACTTCCAGGAAAACCTATTTTTCTGGGCTCCTATATTTGGAGATAGACAGCTCCAGAAGGTGGTTCAGTTCTTCCACAGGGGGATCCTGAGCCAGTCTCTCTCCAATGACTGAGAGGTGACAGCTCTCTCTTTAAGGACTGCAGCCACGAGGACCTTACAGCATGGACTGTTTCCCACTCCCCCTTCCTGGTCCCTTCTTGGTCACCAGGATCCACAATTTCCCTTAAATACCTCCTAATGGCTGAGCAGGGAGTCAGGCCTGTGGTGAGGATGATAACCCAAATCCTCCCAGCTCCGTGTGGAACAGGTCAGGGTCGGGATTGTGCTCTATCATTGCTCCTGCCAAAATGGAAATAAACTAATCCAGTGTGGGAAAAGCCAGGAAGAAAGTCCCTCGTGACACAGCAGGGATCTTGCAGCGTTGTTTTGGCAGAGCCAGCAGCAAGATGAAGCTGGAGAGGTCTCTGCTTGCTGACTGGAAGGACCTTGAGTCCATGGCTGATACACGGATTGTGCTGAGCCAGCCTGTGTACGTCTTACTGTGGAATAGAAAGTACACAACAAACCCGTGATATTTATGTAGTGCCTGGTTTTCACACCTTCATGTTTCAGAGCCCAAGGAGCTCCTCCTCTTCCTCATTCTCCTCCTCCTCCTCCCCACAGCAGAGTTCCTGCTCCACCAAAGGACACATTGCTCTCTCTGCTCTGGGTTTTGCTGATAAAACTGTGGCACCTCCCTGCTGCTGCTTGGCCTGGACCAGAGAAATGAGGAGAGCAACAGGTTGGGCAAGTGATGGATTGATCTTGGGGCTTGGATTCCCAACAGAGAGCTCAGCTCTGAGCACTGGGAAATCAGAATGACCCAGCCATGTAGCACAGCTTGGAAACACCCAGCTGAGCATCCATGATCAGCCACTCCCAGTGACCCTCCTGGCCCTGTGTGTCCCCCACAGCCCAGGGGTGACACGGGCCAGCTCCAGCCAGCTCTGCCATCCCTCCTGGTGAACACCTATGGAGGGAGCACGTTCTCCACCCACCTCTGCCAGCTGCATCCACCACAGAGCCCTCTCCATGAGCAGTGCCAGCTCCTGGGCTCTAGAGGAGGAGGAGGAGGAGGAGGCTGCAGGTGTTTCAGTGCCATTATCAGCCCTGAATCAGTCATTTCCCACCTCCAACACAGCTTTTATTCACTGTGTGCCTCCCTGCTTGCTCTGACAAGCCTTGTTTCTCCTTGTCTCCTGCTGCTCCTGCCTCTGCTCCCTTCTCATCCATCACCAGGGTCCAGCTGGGCTATGGCTCTGGCACAGACACCCTTTGGAGGTGCGTGCAGGGGGTGGAGGGGCTGGGTCCTGGGCTGGCTGTGATTCCCAGGAAGTGACAAAGGGGCTCTTGGGCTCAGAGTAGAGTCTGCACCTCCCACAGACCCTGCAGGCAGGTGTGACACAGCACAGTGACTGCTCTGGCTGGTGGCCGCTCACAGATCAGTCCCACAGCTCCAACACCCACCTGGAAGCTGCAAGGAGCCAGCCAAGCCTGTGGATCACAGCCCTCATCAGTGTCCTGCCAGCACCAGGGCAGCCTGACTCAGGAAGGAGGAGGCGAGTGGAGGTGAATAAATGAACCACCAAGTGCTGCTGGAGCAATTCCTTGGGCCACATCTTGGCTGGGAAAAGCCTCTGGAGCCACACCTGGCTGGGGCAGCAGGTGCTGAGTTACAGTCACACAGTGATCCAGGAGACAGTTCCCCATCCCAGCTTCCTTAGGCTCTGCAGTGCACAGCTCCTCACACGCTGCTGCCTCATCCATCTGCTCCACTCCAAATGCTCAGCCCTGATGTGGAGCCTGCTCTTTCCCCTGCTGTTCAGGGCTCCATGGCTGGTAATTTCCCTGGCATGTAAAAGCTTTGAAAAATTATTGTAGAGCACAGGTTCACACCTTGTCACGAAGAGGCGAAGTTTAATAAACCGTGGAGCCAAACTGTTGGATTCCTGCATTAATGCAGGTGAGCAGCTGGGAAGAGCTCCACAGAAGGAATTCTCAGCAGGATGCCAGAGGCAGAGCACCCAGAACTTCTCCAGCAGCTGTTTTGCTCAGCTGCTCCAGCGCTGGCCCCTGGGAGCAGCGGCTGCTCTGAGCCAGAGCAGAGGAACAGTGCCCCAGGCCAGAAGGGATAAAAGTGCCTGTACAATCTTACAGAAACTTAGAAAACATTTTCACTCCACTTGCTCACTCCTCCTGCACCTGCAGAGCTTCTCAGGATGAGCCCAATGTGTCTCTGGAGCACCCAGAAGTTTTCTACATCCCTGTTGGTCTTCTTCACCCTTCTTCCCACAGATCCTTTCTTTGGGTGGCATCTCTGGGCTTGTGCCACCTGCTTCAAGCAGCAGCTGTGGGAACAGGGCTTGGAGCAGGGACTGTGTGAGGCAGCCTCTTGGCTTTCACCAGGGGATGGACCAGAACACACAAATCCCCACTGCACACGTGTCCATAGGAATATTTGCTGACAGACAAGAAGTGTGCTTTTTACCACTGAAGCTTTCCTGTGCCTCTTGGAGCAACCAGATCACTTTGTCCTTTCCCAAAAATCAGAGTGCTCCACTCAGGCCTGCCGGGAAGCATCTGCAGGTGCTGGTAGAACCAACTCTGACCAAGCTGTGGCAGCACAGGGAGCTCTGCCCAGGTTCAGCCTGGGTTCTACAGCGGGGGGAGGTGGCGTGGGCTGGCCCCGGTGCCACGGGGATGATCCTCTGGGAAAGGAGGGCAGACCCACGGGGATGATCCTCTAGGAAGGGAGGGCAGAACCACGGCATTCAGCCCCCACAGCCGTGGGCTGCACAGCCTCACTGGCTCTTATTCCCACTATAGGATCCACCCACTGCCGTTAATGATTCACATCACTCACTTGGATCGCTTAACCCCTTCCCACAGCCTGTGCCTAACGCTTGCCCAGGCTGATATTTATTCACATTTCCAAGGCCTCCTGTTCATTAGTGCTCTGGCTGGGAAGGGAAATGCTTTAGGAGCAGGAACCAGGGCCCGTGGTGGGATTCCTGGGGTTGTCCTGTGCCAGGCCAGGAGCTGCAGTTGATCCTTGAGTGTCCCTTCCAGCTCAGGATATTATTCTGTGATTCCATGAACTCTGCAGGGAGAGTTGTGCACTCTACTGAGTGTTTTGGCTCTAGAATGGCAAGAAATTTATGGACACTGGTTTCATATCCTGGAATTCCTGTGTTGCCCTGGCAAAGGATACTGGTACCATCATCTGATCAGCTCCTCTTCTTTCTCTGGCTCTGTTTGGGGTCTCCCAGGCTGGGTGCTCTACGTGTGATCATTGCACACCCATCCATGAAACTCCAGGTTTCATGGAGAAAAGGAGGCTCAGGGGGAACCTTCTGGCTCTGCACAACTCCCTGACAGGAGGGGACAGCCAGTGGAGGGTCAGACTCTGCTCCCAGGGAACAGGGACAGGATGAGAAGAAATGGCCTCAGGCTGTGTCTGGGGAGGTCTAGACTGGATATCAGGGAAAATTCCTTCCTGGGAAGGGTGGTCAGGAATGAGAACAGGCTGTCCAGGGAGGTGGTGGGGTCCCCATGCCTGGAGGGATTTAAAAGCTGTGTGGATGTGGCACTTGGGCACTCAGGTCAGTGGAGACTTTGGCAGTGCTGGGGAGCAGTGGGACTTGAGGGCTTTTCCAATTTAAGCAATTCCGTGATTCTCTGTGTTTAGGAAGGGTTTGGCTACCTGTGGTTCTGGAGTCTTTTCCACAGTCAGTCTGGATGCTCTGGCACCAGAAAAGAAACAAGATGATCCCAGACTGGTTTGTTGGGTTTTTTAAAATCACATTTTTTAGCTCACTTTGTACAAATTTGGCATTTGAACTGTGGTGTTTCGCTGCCTGCCTTCTGCAGTCAGGGAAATACCTAAAATTTCGGCTGCACAGGGGTGTAAATCTTCCAGGGGAGATCTGTCAGCATTAGAGTTGCTCTGGGCTTCCGTGGTGTCCTCACAGTCCCCACGGTGCAAGGACATAAGGACATGAGCCTGGGGCTGGGCTGAACCAGGGCCTGTGAGGACAGCTCCTGTGGAGGATGAGGTAGAGCCAGGATTAGTTACAACAGCCCAGCTGGGCAGGGTTAGGCTGGGTTTAGGACTGGTTATCACACCCAGTGTGGGGCTCGTTGTGGGGGCTCCCTCTCTCTTCTCTTCCCAGCCCTCCTGGGCATGTCCTGCTGGAGCCAACACCTGCCCTGTTGGCCGTCCTGTCACATTTCCCAAGCACAGGCTGCAAATCCCAATTGCTCCAGAGGATTTGGAGCACCAGGGAGGGTGTCGGGGTTTGATGGTGGCCTCAGGGAGAAGCAGCAGGACAGGATGTGGACACACTGGTGAGGACCCTTGGCTGGGTGTGGGACATCCATCCCATTGCCTTGCTGGAAAACCAGGCCCTGGGAATCCTTCAGGATGCCAGGAATACACAGGGGAACATGGAGGAGAAATTTTCCAGGTTCTGGGATGCATTCTTTGGCTTTGTGGATTGTTTCTCTTCCGGCAGGTTTCTGTATTTTTTGTAGGCAGGAGTTTTCCCCCTCAGAGCCATGAAAAAAGCCACCCTCCACCACTGGCTTGCAATTGGAATAAAAATCATGAGACAGGATAAAAAAATATCGATGGTTTGCAATTCTGAGTAGACATTGAGAAGCTGGAAGAGGCAGAATATATTAACAGGGTGCATTTAAACAGGGAGCCCAGAAGAAGGAGACAATTAAACCAGTCCTTAAATAGTCAGGCACACAACATCTGGACCAGGTGCAGGTGGAAGATATCCATCTTCCCAAGGAGCAGGGAAAAAAAGGAAAGCAAACCCAGTGGCATATTTGTTCCAAACCCTCTTCTGTGTCTGATGTGTATGAGATGCCAGAGGGAAGGAGGGAGGCAAACCCCCATTCCCCAAGTTTCTGCCAAAACTGAGCACACATGTGCCTTTGGAAAGTCTGCATAGAGTGTTTTCCACAGGGATTTTCATCCCTGGAAGTGTCCAAGGCCAGGGTGGATGAGGCTTGGAGCAACCTGGGATAGTGGAAGGTGTCCCTGCCCATGGCAGGGGGTGGGACAAGATGGTCTATGAGGTCCCTCCAACCCAAACCATTCTGGGATTATGAAGCAGAGATCCCAAGGAAGGACCTGCATTCCTGTGCCCCACATGCTGTGCATCCACCTTCACATCCCTTTGGGAGGCCTCAGACAGGTGTGAGATCCAAACTGTCCACGTTGCTTCGTGCCAAGATCGAGCTCAGCATTTTAATCCCATTTTCATGAGCCTGAGGAGCCAGAGGAGACACATGGCCATAAAAATATGTGGCCATTTGTAGCTTTTTAATGGAGGGAATAGATCCAGCCCTGTCCCTCTTCCATGGGCAGCCATTCCCACTTTGTGACCTCAGGAGTGCCGTGCCTTGTGAGGGGCCAGGTTGCCATGGAGACCACTGGGATGGCATCAATAAATGCACAGCAAAGGTGTGTTCAAACAGGGGATGGGGCCCTTGGGAATGGGAAAAATTAAAATAAAGCAAAATGGGATTTGTGGGAAACCCAGGAAGCCAATCAGGAGGTACCTGCATTTGTCAGAGCACTGCTGTTTTCCATGGGAGAGGCAGATGGGATATTGTGAGAGATGGCCAAGGCCAGGCTGGATGGGCCTTGGAGCAACCTGGGCTAGTGGAAGGTGTCCCTGCCCATGGCAGGGGGTGGGACTGGATGGGATTTAAAGCTCATTCCAACCCAAACCATTCCATGATTCCGTGATCTCCCTGCCAGGTGACACTTTGCCCTAAGGAGGAGCCTTTCTGGCCGGTGGCACAAAGACATCCTCAAGCCCTTTCCGAGAGGACAGGAGCCAACCCAGCGTGTTCTCCTGGATCATGGGCTGTCTGCTCCAGGAGGAAGGGGGTCCTTGGCTTTGCAGTGCCTGGCACAGGGCTGGAAGCTCTGGCAGGTGGGAATTCCGGGGCAGCAGTGGGGTACAAAATCCCGGAGCAGCCACCCCTCACTGCATCCATAGGATTTCACTGTAAGTGTGCACTTAGAGGTGGCCTGGCCTTGGTCACACCTGTCCTGCACCAGGCAGTGGGCACAGAGTCGGAGGGAAGGGAGGAAGGGAGGAAGGGAGGAAGGGAGGAAGGGAGGAAGGGAGGAAGGAA
>VXBN01012572.1:1032396-1128119 GCA_013397395.1 Sinosuthora webbiana
GGGGGTGGGGTTGGCAGGCGAATCACGTCTGGCAGTGACAGCATCGGCTCCTTCTTGGCTTGACGTGGCTTCTTCTCCCTCCCCCCCAAGTCTCAACCTGTGCTCTTGAAGAGGCTTTAAAGCTCATCTGTGCTATTGTGCTCAGGAAACCCTGAAAAGGTTAAACCGATCCAAATTGCTGAGTCTTTGAAATAAAAGCAGAGCCTCTCCTAGCAGGAGCCTCGCTGAACAAAAGGGCTTCAGCAGGCAGCTTGATTTCAGCAGCCCTTCCCGGGGGATTCAGAGGGGTGACCCCGCATCCAAATTCCTGCAGGAAGCGAGCTGAAACCCCTGTGAGATGAAGTGAGGATCCACGGAGTGTCTCTCTCTCCCTGCATTCAGAACCCCACCTTCTGCTGGGGTGAGTGACGGCGTGCCCCAGGGCTGGACCCCCTTCTTTTGGCTTTCATCTGTTGAATTGACAGCAGCCAGGGGAAGCCCTGGCTCTTTCTGGGACATTTCCCCTCTGGAGATGTCATTCCATCAGCATCAGCAGGAAAACAGGAGCAGAAACCTCCACCCCAGGGGTCGGGCTCGGTGCTTTTGCCTCTGCGCTGCCAAGGGGTCCCATGCTCACAGTGCTCCCTGCTCTGGGTGGGAAATGTGCTCCCTGACAGCTTCTTCTCTCTGCCATTTGCATAATTAGGAGAAATTACGGCGCATTTGGCCTGCTTGGAGTGTTTACATCATAAGCCTTGTGGTATCTGGGTTTTTTAAGTCTTCCCAGAGTGGCCAGCCATCCCCCTTCCCCAGCCAGCCAATTCCATTTGCCAGCACTTCCACCAAATGCCCAGGTCCTCTCCTCTCTGTGTGGATAATTGTGCATCCTCTGGGGCTAAGAGGGTAGAAAACGAGGTAGAACATGGCATTCCTGGGGTTGGGAAGACCTACAGGAGACCTTGGCCTCTTGCTGCTCATCACTGAGAGCTGGGGGAACGTGCAGCACAATAATCCCCTGTATGAATCAATCCCTGAGCTGTCCGGGACAAGGACAGCATGGGGACCTTGATCACCACCACAGGACCTGGCAGTGCTTCTGTCATCAAAAAATAAATAAAAAATATGGCTTTTAATCCTCTTAATTGGTTGCATTACTGATCCTCTCTGGCGCTGGCTGGGGAATGAGAAAATCTATAAATGGGTCTGGTTTGTCCAGGCCAGCCTGCGCCCGAGCCCAAGTTGTCATTCACAGCAGGGACAGAAGAAAACACCTCAACACTCACCAAAAAACCATCCCCAGCCCTCCCCACCAGCCCTGCACTGGGAAGCTGCCCCCCCTGGACCAGTTGCAATTTGTTGCACCCAGCAGCGATTTACAGTGAAATACATTGAGGGTTTAACGAGGGAGGATGGACTTTTTTTTTTGCATTGCTTTGGGAAGAGCCTAATTTTCTTCCCTAAACCTGTGCCAATGACAGACACTCTCATAAAGCATTTTTATTGGATTTTCGAACAATTTAATTAGCGTCTCTGGCCATGATGGCTGCAGAATTGGTGTCCCTGGGGACAGTAAAACAGAAGTGGCAGCAGTGCTCTGTGCTCCTGGTGGAGGGGGGAGGACAGGTAAAAGGGGGAGAGCAGAAGGACTGGGGGAGAAACAGGGCTTGGCCATATCTCTTCTGAGAGCTGGGAGGAAGCCAGGTGTGTCCATGTGTGCATCTGACCCCTTCCTGCTTCCTCGAGGGGCCTGGCAGGGTGGGCACAGCCCAGAAAGCTCCAACCCTGCTTGGGCTTGCTCCTGGTTCCAAGGGGGGACTTTGTCTTTGCAGCGAGCCAGGACGTTCCCTGTCAGAGATGCTTGGCCTTGGGGGCAGGAGCGTGTCCAAAAGACCAAGGAGCCCACCACAAGTCCAGCTTTGTTCCCTCCTCACCCCTTGCCTTGGCAAAGTTCCCTAGAACCACTTTGGGCCAGACTTGGGTGGGAATGAAGCTGGTTCATGGAGACATCGAGCAGGACCCACCCCACCTCCCCCTGCACATGTGAGGGGCACAGCTCCAGCTTCCCAAGCCCTGTCTGGGTGCTCTGAGGACAAGCTGGAACCAGCATGTGCCCACATGGCCAAGGGCACCTCCAAGGGCATCCTGCCTTGTACCAGCCACAGCAGGACCAGCAGGACCCAACAGATTGTCCCTCTGTGCTGGCACTGCTGAGGCAACTCCAGCCCTGGGGACAGTTCTGGGATCCTCACAAGGAGGACATTGAGGGGCTGGAGCGTATCCAGGGAAGGGAACAGAGCTGGGGAAGGGGCTGGAGCACCAGGAGTGGCTGAGGGAGGTGGGAAAGTGGCTCAGCCTGGAAAAAAGGAGCCTCAGGGGAAACCTTCTGGCTCTGCACAACTCCCTGACAGGAGGGGACAGCTTGTCCGGGTTGGGCTCTGCTCCTACAGAACAAGGACAGGATGAGAGGAAATGGTCCCAAATTGTGCCAGGGGAGATTTAGGTTGGATATCGTGGAAAATTCCTTCCTGAGAAGGATTGTCAAGCACGGGGACAGGCTGCCCAGGGCAATAGGGGAGTCCCCATCCCTGGAGGGATTTAAAGCCATGTGGATGTGGCTCTTGGGGACACAGGTCAGTGGTGGCCTTGGCAGTGCTGGGGAATGGTTGGATTGACGATCCTGGATGATCCTTCTCTATCTTAAAGGACCTAAGGGGCTGGCAGAGTCCAGCCCCTCTCAACCCACACGTGATCCCACTTCTCTCCCACCCAAAGCAGTGCGGCCTGGCCTGTGCTGGCTGGGCCAGGGGAGGCAGGAACGTGCTGCCTTGGGCCTCAAAGCTCATTTTTTATCCCATTGGAGTTATTCAGAGGAGCAGGGATGCCCCAGGAATGGGGATAGCCACGCCATGCAGAGGCAGCGTGCTCCTGAGCCTGGATTCCAGTGAACACCCGAGGGCTGTCTGGTTTCTATCACAGCACAGCCCTGCCCTTCCCTTGTTCTTTTATAAGGAAAAAGCACGTGCTGGGTGATCCCTGCAGGGCCCCCAGAGCCACACGGGGTCCTGTGTCCCAGCAGCCACATCTGGCTGGCCTCCTGCCTTGCAGGCTGTGCCAGATTTGGGGGCTCAGTGCCCCCTGTGCCAAGCCGAGCCGGGCCAGAACTGGGTGATCCCCAACCCCAAAAGGCAGGGGATGAGCAGGACAGGAAAGAAGAGGAGAAAACATGAGGGTGAAGTCATGCATGAGGGAAGGGCTGGTAGAGAGCAGCCAAGCTGGGCGCTTCCAGCCAGCTTCCTGACACAGGATTTGAAGGAATTCTGCAGTTTCACGGTGCCCTGCACCCCGAATCCTCCAATACTCCCACTGGCAAATCACCTTTCTCTGGAACAAAGCCTGCTTTTCAGCCAGACTTTGCTGTGAAAACAGGTTTTCAACAAGGAAAAGTAGAAGATATTCCAGCAGGTCCGGAGCAAGAGAGGGAATGCTTTGCCTATGGCAGAGTTATATATTAATTTTTTCCAGTTTCTTAATACAGCTGCTATTCCAGGCATAGGGACAGGCCCAGGACCACTCACACAGACCTGCTCCAACCCTGCATGTGCAGATTTTCCATCCCGGCTTTCAGGGAGTTCCGGAGAACCCCTAAAAACCTTTCTTCCAAGCTCAAGTGAGTGTAACCAGGCTCCCAGCTGGACCTACTGCTGAGGTTTGGGATGCTTTTCATGCTCCATCACACCCAAATCCCCATGGCAGCACTCAGGGCAGAT
This sequence comes from Sinosuthora webbiana, assembly GCA_013397395.1. NCBI lineage: Eukaryota > Metazoa > Chordata > Aves > Passeriformes > Sylviidae > Sinosuthora > Sinosuthora webbiana. The sequence goes on from VXBN01012572.1 coordinate 1,036,143, forward strand.
TTTCCTTGGATTCAGCCCTGTTTTTCTTTGGGAATGAGCTTTCTGGGAGGAAGCTCACCCCCCCCGCCCCCGTGCCCAGCTATGTGACACCAGCACAGACTGCAAACCCATCAGTGTGCAACTGGGTGGCTTGGACCCAGCTGGAGGAGCCTAGGCTACCTCTGGGCTAAACTGGACTTTAAGCCTTGTCAGCAGATTTGGGAGGCAGATCCCTCCTTCTCCCTTTCCCCCAGCTCTCTGACATGGCTAATGGATTGCAGACCTGTTCTCCCCACACTGCCCTTTGCATCAGGAGATTTTTTAGGGAGCAAAGAAAGGTAATTCCCCCTGTACAGTGGGTTCGTGCTAAAGGAATGGGAGAGAAGCACCAAATGCTCTCATTTTTCTTGCAAAAACTGGTGGAAATTATTCCATGGCAGCAAATCTGTCCCTGTGGGTATCCTCTTTCATCTGCAAAGGATAGGAGTGTTTTAGCTGATCTCAATATTTTTTAATTCTCTTGCTGATTTCAAAGCCCTCTTTAGCATGAGCTACCAAAGGCTCAGAGATTACCCTGCAAAAGCAGTTTTGTTATTGTCTCTCTTAACCCCAGCTCGCCTGCAATTTCCTGCCATCATTTTTATTATGTCTTCTTTCAGCTAGGAACGAATGAGCAGCTTTATTAGGAGAAAAGGGGAGAAATACAGGAGGAAAAGCCCCTCTGGATGTGGCCAGAGGCAGAGCCTGGCCGGGTACGGGATGCTGTGTGAACACAACACTGGGATCCGCTCTCCCATCTGGAAGGAGCTGCAGGGTCCCTCCACCAGCACAACTTTTATAGAATCATAGGATTCTATAAATAAGGGTTGAAAGGGACCTAAAAGATCATCCCTTTCCAGCCCCTGCCATGGGCAGGGACACCTTCCACTAGCCCAGGTTGCTCCAAGCCCTATCCAAGCTGGCCTTGGACACTTCCAGGGATCCAGGGGCAGCCACAGCTTCTCTGGGTGATTTTGTAGTGCATCAGATCTGATCAAAAGTGCTTTTTTGGCCCCTCCCATTAGGATGGAATATATTTATTCATGAGAAACAGAAGAAACTGGAAAGGGAAAGTGTCCAAGGCCAGGTTGGACGGGGCTTGGAGCAACCTGGGATAGTGGAAGGTGTCCTTGCCCATGGCGGGGGGAGGAGTGGAATGAGGTGAGCTTTAAGTTCCATTTCAACCCACATCATTCCATAATCTTATGATTCCGTGGAATTGGCTGTTAAATGAGCCCCCTTACTCCTTTATTCCTAAATTTTCCAGAAATATAATGAAATCTCTTTCACTAAGAATAAACTCAGGCTCTTAAAGCCTCCTCTTACTCCCCCCCGATTATTAAATTCTGTTGTGCTGCTTCTGCATTTCCCACACAAAGCTCCAGTCTTATAAGAATATTTCAGGCACCAGGACCGGGCAAATGCCTCTCTGCAGTTTCAGAACACTAAAGATTTGATTTTTAAATGGAAATAGTTAGCAAGGTTTACAATCAAGCAACCAAATTTCAGCAGACATTTGCTCCTGACATTCAATATATTGTTCACATGCCGATTTTATGGAGTGAAGTAAAGAATCTTTATTCCTCTAATTGAAGGTTTCCCTGGCTTTCTTCTGCAAGGCTAAGCCTTTATTTGCACCAGGCTTGACTCTTGCTGATGCAGCCTGCTTACCCCGTGGATGGCTGTTCAGATAATTGTTCTGTTGCCATTAACACAAGTTCAAACGTTGTTTAATTGTGGGAATATGCGGAATTGTTGCCGATCAGGGTCATTCGGGAGCCGAGCTGAATGCTGATTTCAGGGGCTGTAAAGGTAGCCTCGCTTCTTCTCTTCACATTTGATTTTTCATATCATTTGAAGAGCTTAAAATAGTCCCTGTCTAGGTAGGCTGAGCTTTGCAGAGGAAGATCGACTGGCAGATATCACCCTGTGCAAAGCCTCCGCTGTAACCAAGCAGAGGTTTGCAGGTAATAATAAAAGGGAAAACTACTGAGTCTCAAGATAAAGGATGTTCTCCGGGCTGTGGGTGTTCAAACAGAACACAACAATATTTCTATTCAGCGCTCTTTAATTCTCAGTTAAAAGAGATGCCGGATAATTGTAGCTTAATCCTGCCTGAAATGACAATTTTCATTTCAACCCCGAGTTTTATCGGAGAAATGTTTTCCCTTGCTGAGCTGCTCTTCTTCAACATTTGGTTTGCTAAAATCAGCCTGCAACAATAACAAAAGAAAAAAAAAAAAATACAACCTCTCAACCGCTGTAAAATGCATCTGGAATCTGACAAACAGGCTGGGGGTTGAGTCGAGAAGAAATCAGCAGCTTCCACCAGGTTTTTGTTTGCTCAAGGGTTTTGGCGGGAGGTGGCAGGTTTAATACAACAATTCCGAGCTGCTGTTTGCAGGGATTGCTTTTCCAACATGTAAGTCAACACCGTCCCCTGAGATCTGGAGCAAAGACAAAATAAATCTACTTTCATTTACATTTTCAGCAGGATAACACTGCCTTTCCCTCCCTGTTTCCCCTCTGAACGCATGGGCTGGTTCCACCTGAAGGAAACCACCCCTCAATACAGCACAGCCACGACCAGATTGGTTTCCAACACCAGGAAAATATCCATGGCATTTTCCTGGCCTGGTTCAGGATGAGAGGGCTTGGTGGAGATGATTTTCTTTCTCCTTTCATTTATCTTCTCCTGCTTTTGAGTTTCTCACCCAAACTCCTGGAGAGGCCCTTTTTGCTGTGGTGGAGTATCCCAAACAAAACCAGGAAGGTGCTGTCATCTCCTGGATTCGTCTCAAGGGTGTCTAGAGTTACCATGGGGTGAAATGAAAACTCTTTTGGGACTGAGTCCAGAAAATCTGTGTCTCATTTCCCAGGCTCGATCTGCCAACCTAAACTAGGGCTAGCATCAGACTGGAAACCTCTAAACCATTGTGGAAATAAACTGGATTCGATATTAGGAAAAATTCCTTCATGGAAAGGGTGGTCAGGCATTGGAAAGGGCTGCCCATGGCCCCTGGAGGGAGGGATTTAAAAGCTGTGTGGATGTGGCACTTGGGGATGTGAGTTAGTGGTGGCCTTGGCAGTGCTGGGGGAGTGGCTGGATTTCATGGTCGTGGAGGTCTTTTCCAAGCTTAATGATTGTCTGGCTCCAGCCTGGCTCAGATGGCATTTGTTTAGCTGGTGAAGGGTTTGCTCCATGAAACTCCCAGAACTTTTTCCCTGTAGGGAAATCCAGCTAAGGTTAGGGCCAAACCCACGTGTTTACAGCTGAGTCTGGCCATGTTGGGAAGTTTGCATCTGGCTCCAGCATCACTTTAAAGGTTTGGAGAAAAGGAAGGAAGAGGTGCCTGTCCCTGAGCAGGCTGTGTGGGCATGGCTTAGCTGTGTCAGTGCTCTGCCATGGGGGGACTGCCCTTGTCCCCTTGTGAGCGGCTCAGGACCACACTTCTTCCTAAACTTCCATACCTGAAGCCCACAGGAAAAACGCTGCTTCATTCCTCCTGAAAACGCATATTACCATCTTCAGAGCATAAAGAGCCTGCTTTGCAGGCTGCCACATCCCTGGAATTGCCTCTCCTCCCTCCGTGCTGCACAAGGACATCAGCAGCTCTTTAATTGTTCAGCTCCTGCGCCACCACATCTCTGCGGAGATGAAGGGCTTTAGAAGGAGCCACCCGCCCCAAGTAACCCTTCCTGCAGAGGAAACCTGGTGCAGCACAGCCCCAAATCCCTGATCCCAACAGACTGAGCTCCTTTCTGTGCTCTTTGCAGACCTTTTGGAGTTTTGTGGCTCGCAGGGCTGTGGGAGGACCAGGAGTGCTCCGTGCTGTGGAGCGGCAGCAGCGGGGCCAGCACAGCCCCAGGCTCTGATCAATGCTCATTCCCGGCTCTCCCCGCAGCCACTGGCCCATGTCTGTGCAATGATTTTGGAGTCTGAAATTGGCTGAATGCTTGGCTTACCCCTTCACCATCACTAAATGGCACAACAGCAGCTGCTTTCCAGAAAAAAACACTCGGCACACATGGAAAACTCTGCTGGAGCTGTCGCTGTACACTGCTCACGGGGCCGTTCCCCATCTACACGGAGGCTTGGAGCTGCACCTTTGGGCATCCCATTCTGGGATCTATTCTGGGCCACCTATTCTGACTCCCATGGAACATGGTGAAAGGGGAGAGGCACTGGAGGAATGAAACTCCACCTCACTTTCCACATTCCTGAAAGGTCCCTGGGATATGTTGGTGCTTCACCAGCAGAAGCGTTGGGGTGACGGGAGGCAGCTTGGCACCCTCATGCCCAGCTGGGGTATCTTCCCACATTTGTGCCCAGCAGCTGAGCTGGGACAAGCCAAAGGACAAGAGGGAAACAGCCTCAGGTTGTGCCTAAAGGGAAGATTTAGGCTGGATGCTGGGAAAATTTCTTCACTGTTGTTAAGCCCTGGCACAGCTGCCCAGGGCAGTGGTGGAGTCCCCATCCCCAGAGGGGTTCCAAAGCTGTGTGCAGGTGGCACTTGGGGACATGGTCTAATGGTGGCCTTGGCAGTGCTGGGAGATAAAATTGACTTAACAACCTTAAAGGGCTTTTCCAGCCTAAAGGATTCTGTGATTCTGTGACTGCCGCTGTGCCTGGGGATGGTGTCACCCTGGGGCTGCCAGTCAAGGTGGAGGCTGCAGCAGCAGCTCATGCTTGTCTTGGAATTCCAAGTGCTGGTAAAAAATTGCAGGTCCTGGCTGGGGGAGGAGGGAATCTGTCATCTCCTGCCATAGGAGAGGGTAAACAAGCTGGAACCCCAGTGGATTGGGGAGTGCTGATTGGGTTTATCTGCACAAGGAAGGCAGGAACTTATTTCACAGTGCTAAGTGATACAGGTAATATTTCCAAAACAAAATCTCCCATTTGAAATCCAATTAGGGTTGCTAAGAAACAACATAGTTAACCAGCCAATATTTGCTAAATCCAGACTTTTGCAAGCAAGGAAACAGCTCCGCCAAATTGCACTAACAATACATAAATACATTCATATTAAACCAAACAACTGCAATCCTGTTAACACCAGCTGCATGGATTTTCCTTGTTATCTAGGAGATTTCAGGAGCTTCTGTAGTGCTTCCCACCTCCCTGGCTGGGGGGTCTGTCCAGAAACGTCAGTGTTGGTGGGACAGGAAAGGAATCTGTGTGTTTACTTTATTGATGAACATACATCTTATGTGCCTGAGTGGAGGGTCTGAAAAGTAATTTGGGTGAAAAATAGTTGCTGGAGAATGCTCTTTAATTGTCAACTGCTCAGTATAACTGATTTCCCCAAAAAAGTTCCTGCAAGTTTTACTAAAGCAGGTTGTTTTTCACGCCTGCTCTGGGCAGACAGAGTCATTGATCTCCGAATTCCCTCTTTGGCTCTGCTCAGAGCAGCTCCCTGAGCCTCCCCTCCAAGGAGCTTCAAGGACTGTCCTCCCTGCCCATGCCCCTGCACCACCAGGTGTTCCAGGCTTGCCTGGGGTGTCTGCACATGGCATCAGGGGGTTCCCCAGTGGGGCCAGTGCTCCTGCTCCCCAGCACCTCGGGTGAAGCTGCAGCATTGACCCCCAAGGCACCACCGCAGTCTTGATGTCCCCGTGGCTGCACTGGCACAAGGCACAAGCCTGGCCTGAGCATCTGCAGTTTCATTTGGGCTCCAATTTTACATTTTAATCACTCTGTGGTCTCTCCTGTTTGGCAGGACTGCAGGTTGGCCCAAAGGGTTAAGCAGGGCTCCTCAAAGCTCTTCTCAGTTTCTGTCCTGATGAAAAGCTGGATTTCTCAGAGCTGAGACCCATCTACTATGAGGAGCCTTTTTTATCTCCTCCAGTGGGTTTAGGGCTTCAACTCTGGTCCTTCTCAGTGTTGGGGAAAAATTCTGTACCAGGGGCTGCACCACTGCTCCACACCCTTTTAGGTGACTCAGCCAGGTGTCCAGTGCACCCACCTCCCACCCCATTCCCATGAAAGGGAAATGCTGAGTGTGATGGGCAGCTCAGCTCTCCCAGCACTGCTGCAGGGACAGCACGATTTTCCTGGGATAAGCTTCCCATGCGTGGCTTGTGTGGACACTTGAGTGCCTGAGCCATGCTTACAGCAGTCAAAGATCTTTGTCCAAGCTCTCCTTGCTCCCTGCTTTGCTCTTCCCTGGCTGCTGCTTTACCCTGACTCCAGACACAATCCTTGTGTCTTCCTGAGTCTCCTCTGGCTCCCCACAGGAGTGGGAATCCAAGGCAGTGGCCTTTGGCTGATGTGGAGGGCCTGATAATGTGCCTGCTCCTTCAGTTCTGTGAATGTTCATCCCAGCAAATTGCTCTGTCTCTGCTCAAGGATCCTTGTAAATATATGGACTAGAAGTGGCAGGAGCTGCAGACTACCAGTCTTTTTTTTTTTTCCCAAGGAAAGATTAGATTTCAAAACTTCCTCTTTTGTATCGAAGGAGAGCAGAAAATCTTTCTTACATCAACCTGTCTGGAAGTCGAGGTCCAACTCTGTTACCAGTTTCCTCCTGATTTGTGCAGTGCTGTGTGTTTGTTCTCTCCAGCAGCTTCCCAGCTGGAGGCAGGGCTTCTTAACTCCCTTTTGGAAAGCAATCTCCAGCTCCAGCACTAACCCACTGGAAAATGACCCCTTGGATAAGCCCCAGACTGTGCTGCACCTTTGAGGGGAGGCTCCTGGTCTGGGTTGTCCCACTGCAGAGATTACTTCGTGGTGCTGAGCACACCAGGGACTTCCTGCCGAAGCTTTATTCACAGGAAAATGGCTAGGGAAAGACGGGAGCAGGTGCTTAAATGCATGGGGAGAAACTGCTGAAAAATACCTCCATTTCCAGCTCTCTCCCAGCATCCCTTTGATGAAGGGAAGAAAACCCAAACTTTACGACAGGAGCTAAGCATCACAAAATCATGGAATGGTTTGGGCTGGAAGGGACAGTCTTGTTCTACCCACCTGCCACAGGCAGGAACACCTTCCAGGTTATTCCAAGCCCTGTCCAACCTGGCCTTGGCCACTTCCAGCAGCCACAGCTTCTCTGGGTAGAAGAGAAGACATTGCTCCTGATCCAAGTAGCTCCTCTGAAGTTTTCCTGTCGCTTTGGGAAGCTGGGCAGACAAGCCACTGGAATAGCTCTGAGCCAGGGACTCCAGGCCAGCCAGGGATACTCCAGCTCCTCTAGATCATTCCTGTAGCCAGAGGCTGCTTTCCAGGAAAAGAAACTTCTGCCCCTGGACTGCTTATAGACTGTATAAGGTTCTACTTCTAGGTACTACTGTCATGGTTCTATAAAATTCCAGAAGCTGAACTGACTCCTGGGAACTTCTCTGGTGGCAAACTCACTGTCCACATCCCACTGGCTCCATCCTTCAGCGAGTTAAAGCATTTCCATGCCAGGGAATGGGAATGGGTGGAACATCTCTGAGTGTGCCCAGCCCCAGCAGCAGGAGTGTGGTCAGCTGTGCTGGAGGATCCTTGTCCCAGCACATCCCTGGGATTTGCACAGGGGAAAGGCAGTGCCTGGGTGTCAGTGCTGGGACACTCCCGGAGCCAGGCCCCCAGGGATCCCCAGGGATGGAGCACCGGGCTCTGGCCCGAGCCAGCAGCACTCCAGAGCTCCGAGCCAGCCCGCAGAGCCTGGGTGTGATGGAAGTAATGAACAGCGCTGCTCCAAATTAAAATCCAGCTAATGCAGAGGGCAGGGACCTCACCTGTCACTCCTCTGCATCTCCGCAGAGCTGCTCGGACTCTGCTGAGCTCACAACTCTGGGTTCCCTGACCCCGGGGGGCCGAGGCTGCTGTGCCATTCTAATGATGCTCCCGAGGGGAGCAGGGTGAAGGGCTCGAGGAAGGAGGGCTCGAGGGCAGCCACCTTTATTTAATGCACCATGACAGTGCATAACTAACGCTCTTTATCTCCCCGCATTTTGCTGAGAGGTGGCAGTTCCAGCGCGGGGCTGATGAAGTCTGTCCCAATCTTCCCGATGACAATGCTTAACTTTTGTCTCCTTCTTGACTCTTCCCCGTTGCTCCTTCCATTTGGAGGTGAGTGTTTTGTCCTTAAACAAGAGACTAAGCTGTGAGACCTTGCTAACACTGGTTCTTTCCTCCTCCTTGACAAGAACAAGGAAATCTTTCCTGCCTCTGAGGTATCCTGCCCCTACATATATACCCTCCCCAAAAGTTAGGAGATTTTTATTATGGGAGAGGGAACACAAATAGAAACTTCCTTTTGCTTCCCTCGAAGGTTTTCTCCAAGCAGTGGAGGAAAGTGGGGCAGGAGGCCAGTCTTTTGTCCAGATCACCTTTCACAGCTGCAGCTTTGATTTGAAAATGCACTTGGAAAGCTGGGGAAGGAGTGTTTGTCAGGAGACTGCTTTGGAGGAGGAGAGCTTTGTGTCTTGGAAGCCATGAAACCACTTCTGGGAGCTTTGTCTCACTCCTTAAGAGGTTTTGTGTCTAATTGAGGATTCAGTGAAGGCTTTTGCAGGTTGAGAAAACAGCTCAGACCAACTGTGTGTGCAGGGGGTGACCGGGGTGGGAAGAAATCTGTGAGGGACCCCAAGTGTGAAAACTGCTGCGTTGTGATCCCAGGTATTTTCCTCCTCAGGAATGCCTGGCACAGTGCTGTGTCCTCTCCAAAGAGAAGAGGGAAAGTGTTAATTGTCCTTGCTGTTTGTTCAGATGCCGTAGCCCCTGTCAGGTTCTCCAGGCAGTCACTGGTGGGGAGCTCGCTGGCTCCCCATGCCTCACTGGGCTCCTTTCCCCTTCCAGAGTGGAGTAAGGATGCAGCAAAGATGAGCTCATGGCACTGAAATGCTTCACTCTGAGCCTCCCTCTTGGCAGGGAGAGGTAGGAAGACCTTAACTCCACTTCCTGCATTTCCTGCATGCATTTCCCATTGCATGTGGCATGGGGACACAGCGCTGCAGGTGGAATCACTGCAGGGCTGGAGTGGGACGTGCTGGGGGAGCTGTGGGGTGGAGGGGCAGAGCTCCTGCCCCAGCTCAAAATGGGAATCCACTCCATCCCCACAGGTGGACAGAGCAGGAGCAGGAGGGCAGGTGCTGTGGTGCCAAACTGATCCTAAGGAATGCAGAGCTCAGGAATGCTGCCCTGACACCCCTTCCAGCCCTTCTCTCAGCCCAGCAGCCCTTGAAGGGCTCAGCTGTCCCTTGCTGTCCCTCTGGGCTTTGCCCTCCCCTTCCCACATCTTTCTGTGACAGGAGGGGAATTGGAGCTCAGGGACCTGGCAAGTGGCACCTCGGAGGGCTCGGCGTCAATCGATCGGTCAGGAGCTGAGCACAGGGCATCTGCTGACTGGGGAAAACAGCCCCGTGATAAATTGGATCAGAAAAACCACGGGATATTGGCACTTGGGGATGCAGGAGAGCAGGGACTGTGCTGAGGGAGAAGGGGCATAATGAATGGCTCCTTCTCGGAGGCCTGGGAATGCTGCCTCTGCAGTACATGCTGTCCAGGTTCGACAGGGAGATGGGAAGTGTCTCTGGGCCCCGGTCTGAGGTTTGGGCTGTGGCCTCTGGCTGGGCTCTGCAGGATGCCAGCACCTGGTGCCACTGCAGAGGACAAGGTGGAGGGTTACATGGCTGATAAGGGATTGGGAAACCCCAGGAAAATGAGCTGTGAAATGATTGCTCCCCCTTGCCTGGAGGAAGAGGAGAGGGAAAAGGCTTCTGAAACCACTTGCTTCCATAGAATCATAGAATGGGCTGAGCTGGAAAGGACCCACAGGGATCTTCCAGTCCAGCTCCTGGCCCTGCCCAGGACATTCCAACAATCCCACCCTGTGCATCCCTAAGTGCGTTGTCCAAAGACTCCTGAAGCTCTGGCAGCCTCGGGGCTGTGCCCATTCCCTGGGGAGCCTGGGCAGTGCCCAGCACCCTCTGGGGGAAGAACTTTCCCCTGAACTTGAACCTAAACTCCCTTGGCACAGCTCTGGCTGTCCCTTGGTCCCAACTCTGTGCTCCTTGCCTCAGAGCACCTGCAGCGCTGCAGGGCCCAGTGAGGGACCTTGCCTGAGGTCAGGGCCAGGCTCAGGCTTCTCCTCTGAGAGGGGAGAGCTGAGGGGGAGGATCGAGTCACACAAAAGCTCCTGAGCTGCTTCCCAAGTCCTTAAAGCACAGGTTAAGGCAGTGAAGCCATCCCAGCAGCACGAGGAGGAATCACTGACAAACAGGGAGTCTGAGGGGGATTCAGGAGCTGGGGGAGAGACAAGAGGAGCACCTGGGGCCAGGTGAGCTCAGTTTGCTGCTGCCTGGAAAAGAGGGATGGGGAAGTCAGAAAGGATTCATGCATGGCCTGCTGTAGGAACGAGCCACGCACACATTGCTGCCTCTGCACAGGGGTCCAGAGGAGCCGAGGATGGGATGTTCATCAGGAGACTCAGTGGAGCCTAAATACCTCCTGCACACGCAGTAGCTGCAGGAACGCTCAGCATCTGCCACTCTCTGCCAGGAAAGGGTTTCCATGCCAGGTCCTGCTCCTCTGGAGACCCTGCCATTCCCTTCCAGTGTGGGAGAGGGCATGGAAAGAGCTGCTGTTGGGACTCATGCACCACTGGGATGTGCTTTCAGAGGAGGATTGGGACAAATGGCATCACTAACAGCTTGTGTGACAGAGCAGCCAGAAAACCCAGGAACAGCTGGCGCTGCGGAACGCCTTTGGAAGGTCTGGATCCACGGAGCTGTGTGGAAATAAACTACCAAGCTGCCAACAGTTATTCCACCCTTCCCAAGGCACAGGAGAGGAGGAAATGGGTTCAACTCCTGCTCCTCCCAGAGGTGGGAAATGGATTCTGAGCCGGGGCAGGGGAGGGTGGGGTCCTGCGGCACTGATCACTTGGAACATCTCAATTGTCACGGCTGGTTTAAAGGAAAATCTGGGACTGGAGGAGTACAGAGAGCACCGAGACCATGTTGGAACCACAAAATGCCTGGGGAGATCTGAAGGGAACAGCACAGCATTTAAATGTGTAACTCTGTCTGGAAGAGTTGATTTAAATGTCACAAACTCCTGGGAAAGACCAGGACTTTCTGCTGGCCCCGAATGGTAGGAACTGGTTTGGGAAGGTGGGGCTTGCAAAGAGGCATCTCCTGGAGGAACTCAGTGAGTAAGTGGGTCATGAACCACCTGGGAGGAGACTCCAAGGGGCAGTAACTGTGTCCCTGAGAAGCAGAGGGCTGGGGGGAGCAGTCAGGCTGGCTCCTGGCTGTCCCCACACACTTTAGTACACGGGCCCAGACCTCTCCCCATCTCCTGGGACCACCCCAAACCCCATTGCTGAGCTCCAACAAGCCTTTCCTGCAGCACTTCTCTAGCTGTGCACAGGCTCTGTGGATTTTCTGGGCCTTGAGTGTTGGAACTTCCCACCAGCTTGGACTACCTTGGGGCTGCATCCACAGAGCAGATTCTTCCCCTGGCTGCTCAGCTTGTGAGTTGAGGGTCAGGAAACTTGGTTGCAGCTTGAGGTTTGTGGTATAAAACTCTCTCTGGCAAAGGTTCAAAGCAAAGGTCATTAAGATGCAAGACACCTTCCCCTGGAGAATGAGTTTGCTAATTAAAAATGCATTAATAAATCCAACGTTTCAGGCACAGACACGGTGACAGAGCAGTCAGGAGTTATTAAGCAGAGTGAGGAGGCAGGAGCAGACGAGTCCAAGCCCTGAGCCCTTGGCACAGGCCTTGCCTGAAGGAAGTCACTGAGGTGGGTTGTGCTGGTGGGTTGGGAAGGGAGGAGAGCACACATGGGAAAGGCTCTGCTTGTCTCCAGTCCTGTGAGCAGCCATGGCTATGGATGAGAGCTGGGAAACAGCCTGATGTGCCCCACAGCTGGAACCTGTGACCTGTCACCCCTGCTGGTGCCAGAATGACCAACCAGCCGTGCGTAACTGTGGGTTCCCTCCAAAGGCTGCTCAGGTGGAGCTGCCCAGAGGTTCTCCTCAGCAGGGCATCGCCTCTGCCCAGTACCAAACCATGTTCCTCCTTCCCCCGTGTGCACTGTGGCCTCCCAGCCTCTCCTTGTCCCTGGAAGGACTCTCTGAGTCCCAGACACATCAGGCAGCCCAGGAGCTGTGTGAGCCCACGGGAGGTTAAACAGTGCCACGGCCTCCTGGGTTAATGATGTCCCAGATGGTGCCAGCAGAACGTTATTTACTGAGGACACGGAGCAGGCAATCACTCTCCAGGAGCAGGTGATAAATCTTGTTACATCCCAGTGATCCCATCACTGCTCCTCCCAGCGGGAGCAGCGCGGGGCTGGGCCTGCTCCAGGGGCACAGGGATGGGTTTTGCTGCCCTTAAAGCAGAAGGACACGTGGGCAAACCAAACACTGGGTTTTGCTGGATCTTTTCAGGAACAAACCTATGGGAGGCTGACCATGGGGTGCTGGTGTCATAAGTGGGGGTCTTCAGCCAGACCAGCTGGGTGGTCACCTCCTGGAGGCGTGGACGGACTTCCAAGGAAAAGCTCTGTCCCACACGGACACAGTTCCTCAGCCCACAGCCACCTTTTCTGCCTGCATTGGTAGCTCTTCTCCAGGACAGTCTGCAGGCTTTGGCTGGTCAGGAGACTCCCCCAATTTCTTGCCCACTCCCAGTGATCCAGGTGCTCTTTATATCCATGAATTATCAGCCAATCCCCCCTCAGTGTAAGAGTTGTTCTAGAAAGGCATTTGTCAGGTCCTACTGCTACCAGAGAGATTTGCCAGCAATTTGTGTTTTCCATTAAAATCTCCCCATGCCAGGAGCAGAGAGGGACTTATTTATGGCAGTGGGCTGCCCTCCACCCTCTGCTCTGCATGGAGCACTGCTGGAGAGCCACATGGGATCATTAGGGTTGGAAAAGCCCTCCAAGGTCATGGAGCCCATCCATTAACCCAAGCCCACCACCAACCCACACCCCCAGGCATCACATCTCTGCAGACGTGAGGGGACTGTTCCCATGCTGGAATGTCACTGAGGGATGTGTTGGGGCTCCTTGAACTTAGTGACAGGAGCATTCCTAGAGCAGAGGCCAAGGACAAGGGGAAATACAGGCTCCATGACCCAAAGTTGTGCCAAAAAGTCACAGCTGATGTTCTGGAGCTGATCTGTGCTCTTTGGAAATGTTGAAGCTCCTCCCTCAGTCTGTCCCCTTCATCTTTTGCAGGAAGATGTGACCTTGTCCTTCTTGGGAACAGTCTTCTGGGCTGGTCAGGGAAGATATGTTCCTGTCTTGTCAACCTCCTCAAGCACTTCAGAGTGGGAATGGCCATCGATAAATGGATTTTTCTTGGCTCTCACCCTGCCCGGTTTAATTCTTGGGTAATTTACTGTGCCATTTCCTGACGTGCTGCTAAAATGTACAGCAGGGAGCTGGCAAGAGAGGAGCCAGAGCTCGTCTGAGGAGATGGGGGTCAGGTCCTGGTGGAGGAGGGGATGTCCCAGAGTGTCACCGAGTGCAGCCGACGTGGTGTCCAGAGAGGGTTGCTGTTAATTGAATTGAAGAAGACAAATGGCCATTAGCTCCGTCTCCAAAGGACAATAACTGCACTGATAATGAAGCTGAACTCCCTAATCCTGATCCCAGGGATCCGTGAAGTTATGTAATTGATGGAATATCATTAAGAAAGAGGAAAATGTCCAAATACAGGCGGGGGGGGAAGGCGGGAAGTTTACAGAATTTGCTGAGATCCGATGCTTACAGCCAAACTTCAGAGCCAGCTTTTCTGAAGCATGGAGACCTTTGAGTCACATTTTTCATCCTCCTTCCCTGCTTTTCTTTTTTTTTTTTAAGGCAAAATTACATTCCAGGCAATGATTGCAGTGACATTACGCTCAAGTGATCAAAACCTGTTTGGCTGCACCAATGTCAGCTGTTAAAGGGACAAGTGCCTGTGATGAATGTTTGATACCTGCCCATCTTCCCAGAGATGTATCCCAGGAGGAGCACAGGACACAATCCCATCAGCTCAGCCCTCCCCTGGCATTTCCATGGCCTCTGGAGCTGCATTTCTCAAAGAGCTCCAGGCCAGCTTTGCAGGGGGGGATCACACCTGATGCTGCTTTGATAAGCAGCCTCTGGCTGTGGGGCAGAGGAGCTTTCCTCAGAGAAAACACCAATTTGTCATCACTAAACCTTTTTGCAGGTGCTGAACAGCCTCAGCTGGGAAAAAGGCTCTCTGTTATCCAGGCTGGAGCTAAAGCCCCAAGCAAACTGTGGTGGCATCCCTTTGGCCACCAGTCCCAAATCCTCCCAGACCAAGGAGGGGGAACCAGGGGCTGCAGTGTGTTGATGAATTGATACAGAAAGGTGACAAACTGAGAAACGGAGAAATCGAGAGGGACTTTAACCTCATCCCAACCCCTGCCATGGGCAGGGACACCTTCTACTCGGCCAGGTTGCTGCAAGTCCCATCCAACCTGGCCTGGAACGCTTCCACCCTTCCACATTCCCTCTGCTCATCCACCACACAGTGTGGATCCTTGGGAGCTGCAGCAGGGAGCACAGGTTGGTCCAAGGAAAAGCCTTCCTCCCCCTGCTGAGGATGCAGGCAGTGGGTGGAAGGCACAGGTAAATCTGTTTCCCTGGAAGCAGGACCACGGCTGCCACTCCAGGAACCTTGTGCGCAGTTTTCCATAATAACCCCGGCCTCATAACTGCGTGCTCTCCTCTAACACCACCTAAGTGATTTCCCCCTAGGCAGTAAGGTTAAGTCATAGGAAACAATTTCTATTTTTAATAACATTTTTGCTAAATATCCTGTCCCTGACTTTCCCCAGGGGCTCCGAATCCATCTGCAATAAGGGGGCTTTCAAAGGGCTTTAATAATAAATATAATACCACCATTCTTTTATGCTTGTAACTATTCATGCTTGACTGAATTCCCTGATCTTTTTATGGGGCTGTTGAAATATATTGTGGAAGTCAAGGGCAGGCCTGGTTTTAAGCTTCTTGTGCTCCCCTGCTTTAATTCCTTTTATCTCCAGGTAACAGTCCGGATAATGCTGCCCTGGTGTTCCGTGTTATCCCTGCACAATAAGAACCACGTCCATATTCATCCTGCTGGCCCCAGGGTGGGGAGAACCCTGTTTTCCAAAAGAAATGCAAAATTCTCCTGAGTGTCTTAGCCCAGCCCCATTTATGTTTTGCTGATGTTCCCTCCACATTCCCTTTATTCACTCCCAGACACCACACCTCTCGGGGACCCTTTACCTTTCCTCTCTGGCACTGCTTTGGGGACCCCTCAGGAAGCAAAGTTCCCCTCTCCAGAGGTTCCAGGGATGAGCTGCCCTCGCCTGGGACCCCCACACACCCATCCATCCTCTGCTCCAGCAGCTCCATTTCACCATGTCTGAGCTGTGCTAGGGGAGTTCCTGTGTCCTCCTCTTCCATCTGCTCTTCCAGCACCTCTGTAGCACCTTTCCTATGGCATTTTTCCCCTCTGAGATGTTGGTTTCTCTCTCTCTGACCCCTTTCACCTCAGAGCTTTCTCCTGCTGCCCTGATAGCCTGTGCTGTGCCCTGGCTGTGTCTTCGCTCAGCTTTTCCTCACGTCTGAGTGTTCCGGAGCCAGGGAAGCCCTTGGCTGGGCAGCAGAGCAGAGGGAGTTTGCCCTAAGCATGACAGGCAGAGTGATGGGAACTTCTGAACTAATTTGCTGTAAACAGTGATCCATAATAGGTCACTTGTCTCTTCAGCAACTCAGCAATTAAATCCATCAGAGCCATGGATGTAATTGGACTGCTGGCAATTAGTGCAGGAGGAGCCAGGGGGCCTTTCCAGTGGTTTCCATCCCACCGCTTTGGGGGTCTTTTGGTCTTTGGGCTGAGCTGCTTGAGCCCAGGATTCGCTGTGCCTCTCCCAAGGGTACTAAAGAACCCAAGGATTTGGGCTCTGAAGGCCCCCAGGTGCAGAGAAGGCTCAGGGCACCCTCCTGATGTTCCTGCAGAAAGTGTGGGCCAGGGCTGACTCCCACTCCTCCCTGGAGCCTGCCTGCTGCCTTAAAGTAAAGCAGAGCAAAATCTGCTTTGTCCTCCCAGCAAAATGGAAGAACAGGTTTTGCTCATGCCTTTGGTTTCATGACATGGAATAAGTAGACTTTCTTCCAGTCAATGAGAAAGAAGAACCTTCTTAGGGAGAAAAAAAAAATCCCTCAGATTCCCAAAAGCTGCCACTAAGCAGCGAAAGAAGCTCTTGAATGGGACTGTTTCTGATCCTAGGTCAGGAAGCATGAAGGAGCTCTTGGATTTCAAACTGCAGAGCAGAAACTTTGCCAAGATCAGCCTTTGCCTGCAGAGTTTGGACTGGGGCCAGCCCTGGAGTCCTGCTGCCTCCTGGCTCGGGAGGCCTCCGGGGACAGATTGGGAGGATTTCAGGAGTGGCTGGTGATAACAGAGGGTCTGAGACAGTTCAAATCAGTCACCTTGAAAATCAGGGACTTTCATGTCATTTGCAGTTGGACCATTAAGTATCAAAGCCCATAAAACCACTCACCCTCTTCTGCTGTGGCTTCCTCATCCAGCCTCCCCCTCTCCGTCAGGATGAACTGCTCCATCCCACAGGGATTGCCTCAGGTACCCTGGATTTCAGCCACATGTATTATTTTTATCTCTCACACTATTTTGCTTGGCTTTTGAACATCCAGGATCACTCCTGTATCTGTAATTTTAACAGTGAGGACATGAAATAGGGGGTTTTTCTTTCACTTGTGGGTATCCATTCACTGTTGGGAATTAAACCAGGCCTTGCTGGAGCACAAGAATGGGAATTCTTTGACTTCCCTGTTGAAATGTAGTGATCCCTTCACTTGTAGGAGAACCCTTCCGCATCACATCAAAAATTCCCACCCATCATCACAACAAAAATTCCCTAGTATCCCTTCCCTATCCCAGCTAATTATTTGGTGCTGCTGTTTCTGTGCTCCCCAGAAGGGTCGTTTTGCTGCAGACATTATTTTAGGAGAAAAGTAGATGCTATTAAGTTTAACAAACAATATTTTAAGGGATCAACCCACCCAAATCTGGCTTTCCACAGAAATCCAAGGTGGTGTCAGCATGAGGGGAGGGGAGATGCCAGGACTTAAACAGAGAAGCACAAAATTTCCTTTATCGTTAAAAATCTTACTTTTGGGGTAGCAAAAGTGTTTGCCATCATTGGTGGACTGGTTTAAGGTCCTGTCTTTTCCCAACTGTCCTACCAAAATGAGCCTTACTGAAAAACAGATGAAAATGGAGAAATTCCAGGAATGGAAAGTGCTGTGGTTTTTAATGGGGAAAACACTTTGGAGGTGCCTCGAATTTTTGATGGGAAGTAAAGGCTTAGTTTTTTGAGGGGTGCAGTTGGAATGTCACATGGCCATGGATTGGTGCAGGGCAAGCCTGAGCTTCCATCAGGACAGGAATTCAGCTCTAGGGCACTTCCAGCAGTGTTCCAGGTGCAGGGTGGGATGAGGAGCAGCCAGGGAGCCCCCCAAGCCCTCAGGTGTGAGAAGATCCACTTCCCCCCACCAGGAGATCCTCTTCATCCTGGCTCTCCAGACACATTCCCAAAGGAGATGTAGGGCATGTGGGGTGTTTCTTCCAAGGCTGCCAGGGAATCCCAATGCCTGGTGAAGTTGGGGAAGAGAGATGGAGAGAGCAGAAATCAGAGACACTGATGTGAGCCCGTGATGAGAGAGATAAAGACATAAGCCTGGAGCAATCCCAATTGCCCACGGGGGAAAAAAAATGGATTTTTGCCAGCTCTTACTCCATCCCATAAGGGAAACAGGTCTGTTTCCAAAGGAAAAAGGCAGGAACAAGCTCCCACTGTGTGGGAACTGGGCTGAGCAGAGGAGGTATCACAGCGGTGCTGAATGAAGCTGTCGGGCATGTGGTCATTAAAGGTGACTTCTCTCCCCGGTGTCATCAGGACCGTGGAGCAGTGGAGCAGGAAGGCCCCAGGGTTTCCTGGCAGCCCTTCAAAGCTGTGGCTCCGAGCTGTGCCCTCAGGCAGCTCTGGCAGGGGACAGGGACAGCAGATAAAGGAGCTGCTCTAGTGCTGATCTGCACATCCTGCCTGGAATGAGGGCACTGCGGGGAGCTGAGGGTGCAGTCAGGCAATCCTGATCCTGCTGCTGCTCCCTGGCCTGGCGGGAGCAGCTCCTGCCCTGGCCCTGCCCCCTGGGCGTCCTTAACATCCCCTGTCCTCATCAGAAGCTGATGCTTCTTTAGTCCTGCTGGAATCCCATGGTCCTGAACTCACTCCTGCTGGGAGACTGGGAACCACGAAATCACAGACTGGGTTGGGTTGGAAGGGACCTTAAAGATCATCTTTCCTTGGGCAGGGACACCTTCCACTATCCCAGGCTGATCCAAGCCCTGTTCAACCTGGCCTGGGACACTTCCAGGGATCCAGGGGCAGCCACAGCTTCCCCGGGCAACCTGTGCCAGGGCCTGCCCACCCGCACAGTGAGGAATTCCTTCCCAAAATCCCATCTAACCCTGCCCTCTGGCAATGGGAAACCATTCCCCCTTGTCCTGTCCCTCCATCCCTTGTCCCTAGTCCCTCTCCAGCCCTCTTGGAGTCGCTTTAGGCACTGGAAGGGGCTCTGAGGTCTCCTTGGAGCCTTCTCCAGGCTGAGCACTTCCAGCTCTCCCAGCCTGGCTCCAGAGCAGAGGAGATCCTGCCCTCAGAACATCTTTGTGACTTGTTGGAGCAGGTCCAGGTCCTTCTTTTCCATGATGTCCTTTCATACTCAATCACTGCTGATAATTTTTAAAATAACAAAAAATTACCCACACGTGTTAAACCACTCCAGAGACAAAGCGTAAGGGAGAAAGGGTTGGGGATGTCTGGGGTTGCATCTTCCCTGCTGGAAACAGGGTGGGTTTTCCTGGGCTGCTGGTGCCTCTGGGTTTCCAGGAGGTTGGGACTGAAGGATTTGCTCCAGGTTGTCCTGTGGTGCCCAGCCAGGCTGGGTGTGGGGTGGGAGTCAGTCCATCCTGCTGGGAACAGTCTCCCACCCTCTCATCCACACCACATTTGTACAGGCAAAGCAGGGGATGCTTTAAAAGCAAAAGAGTAGGATCAGTGTAGGGAGGACGTGGAAAATGCACAATTCCCACTGCAGCCTTGATCCCAGACTGGACTGGGAGGCTGGCAGTAAAACAGGGGCTGACATCACCCGGTTACCCTTAAAAACCAGCTCAGGCAGCCCCTGCTCGGCACTGATCAGTATCAGAGTGAGCTGCAAAACTTGAAATGCAGCAGAAGGGAAAGAAATCTACAGGTGGGGGGGAAATTCTTTCCTCTAAAAAAGAAAAACAAGCCCCAAAAAATGGAAAAAAAACCAAAAAGACGCAGCTGTTCTTTTTTCAGTCTATCTCTAGCCCAAGGTCTTGCCGAGGGGATGGAAAACCATTTCAAAAGGTGGAAGAAAAAGTGTTCCTTTCATCAAGGATGGTAACAGAGCAGGCTGCAAACTCAGAGCATGTGTTTTGTTTGATATTAAAGCAGTTTTGGGGCAAAAGGGACTTTCCTGAGAGAATATGGAGCATTTTAATGAAGCAATGTTTGCTCCAGCAGGGAGGAGGTTCTCCCAGGGCTGCAGGATGTGGGCACTGGGACCCCCCGGGATGGGGCAGCCACAGCTTCTCTGGGCAGCCTGGCCAAGGCCTCACCACCCTCCCAGGGAGGAATTTCTTCCCAATAACCCACCTAAACTGAGCCCCTTTCAGCTCTTTTTAATTTAGTGTGTGGACTTGGAAAGCATCACCAAAATGGCATTAAAAAAAACCCCCAAAGCAAAGAAGTTGCAGCACTCAATAATTATCTTTATTTCTTTTTTCCTTTATTTTTTTCCCAGCTTCTCTCCTTGATTTTCTGATTTGACTGGAGATATCTAAACTCTTGAGAGCAGCACTGTAATTTTTTTCCCCTCTTTTTTCCCCTGAGGTGCTGCTTGTCTCTTTGCCCAGTGATGTTAATGGATTGCTCTCCACCCTTTGGATGCAGCGTGGAAGCTGTAGGAGCTCTTTGCAGGGATAATTTATTTCAAGGATAGCCCTGAACCCCAGAATGAGAAAATCTGAGCTCCAAAGTGATGGCCTGAGTAAAAATTGCAGCGGTAATGCCGAGCTTGCTCTTCTCCCCACTCTCTCCACCCTGATAGGTGTGCTGGGTCAATGGAATATTATCCCTTAAAAGGTTCCGGCATTTCACGTGGCACCACTTTAAAATCTTTGGGGGGAAGGAATCGGGACACTCATTAGATTTAGCTCATCCTGGCCAAAATTACTGGGTAGCCCCTCTGGTATTTTAGGAAATCTCTACCATGGGTCCCTGGAAGAGGAGCCCATTGTCAAACAAGGCACGAGGCCTCTGCCATGGACAATCTCTGCTCTCAACTAAGGCAGAGAACTCCAGAATAAAAAGGAGCCATTAGTATTAAAGTCAGGTGTCACCTGATGCTGTGGTCCCCACTGAATTCTAATGCTCGTGGAAAGCAGAAAATTAGGATGGATACTTATGCCAGCTAAAACAGGGAATGGCCCAGCTGGAGCAGGGGTGGAACTGGAGAGAAAATGTCCTGGTGGTGCTGTCCCAAAGCCCACTAATCACAAACTGTGGCTTTGGGAAGAAACAAAGATACCAAAGGCATTTTGGTAATAATAGAATCGTTCTCTGTGAAAGAGAAGCCTCTCTTTTCAGAGACAGTTTCACCATTTTTGGGTAAGAGAAAATTTCAAAATATCAGCAGAGAAAATCTCAAAAATGATCGAAGGGCACTTTTCATCACTCTCAGACTTGCTCCCAAAGAATCACAGAACATTCACGTTGGAAAAGCCCTGTAAGGCCATCAAGTCCAGCTGCTGACCAAGCACTGAACCATGTCCCCAAGTGCCACATCCACAGGGCTGTCAAATCCCTCCAGGGGTGGGGACTCCACCCCTGTGCCAGTGCCTGCCCACCCTTTCCGGGAAGGAATTTCCCCCAATATCCAACCTCAGCCTCCCCTGGCATGCCTTGAGGCCATTTCCTCCTGTCCTTTCCTCAGCCCTCCACCACACATCACCCCCAGCACTGCTCCCAGCCCTGTCCTGATGGCAATGCCAACTTTTCCTGACTTCTGCCGCAGTTTCCCCACGAGCACACTCACACAGAATCACAGAATCACTAGGTTGGAAGAGACCTCCAAGATCATTGAGCCCATCTCCAAGCCACTGATCCCAGTTTAATCAGATGGAAGCCCCAGAGGTGGCAGCCACGGTACTTTTTTGGCAGCTCTGACCTTACCAAGTGGCTCGCCCTGTGCTAATCTGCAGGGAATGGAAAGGTCACTCCAATTGTGTTCTTTTCAGGCATGAGGATTATTATTGCAGTGAAAATGTAAAATAAGATGAAAAGAGGAGTTGAAAACACAATACAGGTATTACCTGGGTTTCAGTGAAAACAAGGAATTGCTCAAGTCTTGACAGCATCCTTCCTTCCTTCCTCCTCCAAGGAGGGATTTGATCCCAAGGTATTATTAACAGTCACATCAAGGGATGACTCTGAGGGGGCTTTGCTGGGCAGAGCCTGCTTGGGATGCTGCTGGGTCATGTTGATTTCTCGTGGGCCAAGCTTTTAGATCAGTTAGGGATTTTTCCCCTTTTCCTTTTCAAGAAGGATGTTGGAAAGGGTTTCACAGCCAGGCCTATTGGGTCTCAGCACTAACACTGCAGTAAGAGCCTTGTCCATGGAAACAAAGCCCTTTTTCCTTCTCTTCAACTGGCTGTAGAATTGTGGAATGGTTTGGAATGGAAGGGACCTTAAAGTCCATCTAGTTTCACCCCCCTGCCATGGGCAGGGACACCTTCCACTAGCCCAGGTTGCTCCAACTCCTGTCCAACCTGGCCAGGGACACTTCCAGAGATGGGGCAGCCACAGTTTCTCCAAGCATTTGCTGTGACAGAGTCTCCCCACACTCACAGGGAAAAATTTCTTCCCCATATCCCATGTAGAGCCAAAAATATCTCACTGGAGAAAGGTTTCATGAGATTTGGGAGGGTTTTGCTGTAGATCAGAGGGTTGCTGATCTCCTCTGTGGGCTCAAGCCCAAGGAGTCAGGGTGCCACATCCACCCTGAGGTGCTTCTGCCTTTTGGGGAGATGTTCTGAACCGGGGGCTCTGGCGGCATTTCAATTTCATATTGAATTGACTCCTTGTGTTTAGATTTTCTTGGGACAAACAAGATGTTTTCAGGAAGGAGCCAGCTCCTGCTCATTCATGTCCTGGGAGCAAGAACAATGGAATCTGTTGGAAGGGACCCACAGGGCTCATCCAGTCCAGCTCCTGGCCTTGCACAGACACCCCAGCAATCCCACCCTGTGCATCCCTGGGAGCGCTGTCCAAACCCTCCTGGAGCTCTGACAGCCTTGGGGCCGTGCCCATTCCCTTGGGAGCCTGGGCAGTGCCCAGCACCCTCTGGGGAAGAACCTTTTCCTGATATCCAACCTAACCGTTCCTGACACAGCTCCAGCCATTCCCTGGGTCCTGTCCCTGGTCACAGAGCACAGAGATCAGATCTGCCACTTGGGAGGAAACTGTGGGTTGGGCTGAGCTCTGCCCTCAGTCTCCCCTTCTCCAAACTAAACAGACCAAGTGCCTTCAGCTGCTCCTTGTCTGGCACTTCCATACCCTCCCCCATCTTCGTGTCCCTCCTCTGGACACTCTCCAACACCTTTAGATCCTTCTCAGGTTGTGCCACCCAAAACTGCCCCCACTGAATGGGCAGGAATGACCCTGGTGGTGCCAGATCCAGCCCCTGGATCCCAGATCCCTCCATTCCCTAAGCCATAACTTTTCCAAAGGGAGTAATTCCACACTTTCTATGTCAGGTTGTTTATATGGAAGTGCTGCTGCCCGGACCTTCCCACCCCACTCCATACATGGCAGAGGCACAAGGTGCTGGAAGCACGGAGACACCTGGGGCTGGAATGCAATTTGTGGGAGTTTTGGAGATGTGTTTTTGCATCTCAAGTAATTTTTGATGCCAGCTCCTCTCGTGCCTCTGTGCCCTGGGAGCCTTGCATTTCCATAGATGAGTGTAAACCCTTCCCTGACTGGGAACATGCCCGAAGCTGTTCCTGGATTTCCTGCTGGAGGAAACCCCGCTGCCTACTGATGTGATTAATGGTGCTAAGCCCTGAATTTGAGGAACAGCTGTTGCCACGATCAGACCTCTAAATGAGGTGCCAAAGAGCAACGAAGCAGGGAAGCCCTCAAATCCGGGGAGGCCTGGAAACAGGGAACGGTTCCTGTTGTGCTGCCCCAGGGTGTAAACCCAGAAAAAATCTGCACGAGAACAGCACAGGCCAGGAGTGGGGATTTTCCTGATGAATGACCAGGACCCATCAGTGCCACAGCAGCTGTAGCTCCAAATTCCTCCCTGGCACAGCATTTCCCAGGGAGATGTGCACAACCAAAGGTGTTTAACAGAAAAACCCAGCTGTTGTTTCTGCTCCTGGATGGGAACGCTGTGAGCTGTCATCTTGGCTTTCTCTCTTTTATTATTTAAAAGACAGAGAACAAATAAGAGAAAATGAACTGCAAATAATGACTAACAGCACTTCCAGCCCAAATATTTGCTCGCATAATCGTGCGGAAACTTTGAAGTCTTGCGGAGGATTCCGGCGCTGCTCCTGATCCAGCTTTGGCCCAAAGGCAGTCAGGATGCTCCTCTCCCAATGTCAATGCTGGGCATTGACAGCTGTACTCAGGACTTCCCATCCCCTTCTGCTCCTTGGAGAATTGGGGTGGCAGAAAAGTAGTGTAAACCCAAGATGTTGTAGGGGATCTCCTGTCTGGGATCTTCCTGCAGCCCCAGCAAGTCGTGTCCCTCTTGGACATTTCCAGCATCAAACAGGCCTGCTTGGGTGTGTTTGTGGTCTTCAGGTTTGAGATTAAACCAACATGACCCAACCCATTCTTTCTTTTTTTTTTCCCCTTTTTTCCTTCCCAGTTTGAGCCCTGTAAGCTGAACCTGATTTCCTAGCTGCCATGCAGGACTGAGCAGAGACATTCTGGTCACTGGGCTTCTCCAGCAAAATTGCACAAAATCTCTGACATCCTTGCAGGGTCAGGTGTTTTAGAACCCCCTGGAAGTACAGGAGCTGTAGCCCATGGTGAGAGGAGGTCTCTGATGGAGCTGCTGCAGCTGGATCCATAACCTGGTCTGAGATTTCCAACTGCTTGACCTTGGATTTCAGGGGACCAGGGGAGCCACCCAAGGTGTGGACTTTGACCTGGTGTTTTAAGCACTGTAGAATTACAGAATATCCCAAGCTAGACTCACAAGGATCATCAAATCCAACTGCTGACCCTGCACAGACATCCCACCAATCCCACCCTGTGCCTGAGACCATTTTCCAAATATTCCTGTTCCAGTGCCCAACATCCTCCCAGGGTTCATTCTGAACTTCCAAGAGGGCCAAGCCTGAAGCAGAAGGATTTTTGTCCCTTTCCACTGAATATAATTAATGATTTCACTCCTTGTAATTAAGGAAGGGCAATTAAGAGTGATACAAGAAGCAAGGCAGCGTTTGGCATTTCCAGAAAAACATAAACCTGCGATTTAGGCTTTAATTCCAGCAGTGGCCAGACCTTTTGTGGCCATTAAAATATCAGGAGATCCTGTCGAGTCCTGGGTGCTGGTGATTTATGATCAAATCTAACACGCAGGTAGCAGGTGGCATTTCCACACTTCCTGCAGGGAATATATCCCAAAACGTCAAATGAGATTACCCGTCTCCTTCCATTGGAGAAAAATGTGTGAGAAAAGCACCGGCGGAAGAGGAGGAAGGAGGGGGAGGGTGTTTGCTCTATTTTAAAGTTATTAGTTCAGCTTATAAAGGTTGAGGTGGCTGCAAAAATTCAGAGGTGTTAAAACCCAGAGTAACAGGGAAATGTCACTTTCTCCTCATTGGTACCATTTTCTCTCTGTCTCCCAACTATTGCCCACTGGAGAACACCCTTTTTGGACAAAATCCTTAAAACCTGTAAAATATTAGGAAGAAATTTTTAGCTTTTTTTTCCAAAATGTGGTTTCAGAATGGTAAAAAAAATCCTGATATATTATTCCAAATTAATTTTTACAAAGAAAGAAATCTATCATGATTTTGATTTTTTTTTTTCTCCATTGATATTTTTCCTCGAAAGACATTAAGCCATTACCTGTCCTGACTTTACAGGTTTGGAAACCTCACCTTCAGCTTTATTGCCAAATCCACTTGGAAACTGATGGGACACAGAGTAAACTCAGCTATTCCCACTCCCAAACAGGATAAACTCTGCTAGCTGGGATCCTGATGACGATAATGATTGATTGATTGATTGATTGATTGTTATTTATTATTATTGCTCTGATGCTGGTAGTACCCTTAGGCTGGGGAAAGCTTTTCCTTTTACTTCCCCCACCAGTCCTAATAAATTATTTTCATTGCCATGAGGTCATCCCAACATAGCTGTGCTGACGTGCCATTGTCCTGGCCTTTCTCCAGCATTCCCAGGAGGCTTGTTGGTGTTTATATCTTCCTTACCACCTCTGTTCCTTGGAGCAGAGCATGGTTTATCTCCTGTTTTAAAGGGCTTTGCCATATTCCAGCCCTTCCCTAAATCTCTGGTGCCTGTTAATGAGATTTGTTCTGTATTGGAGCTGAGCCGACAGATGGGCAAGGACAATGTCCTGGAGTTTGGGATAGCTGGAGTGGGGAGAATAATTCTTGTGGCACCGTTTCTGCTTGGTGAGCATTTTCAGAGCATCTCTAGAAGTGCCCGCCTCTTTTTCCTCCTGTTTTCCCCTTGTAAATCCTGCCTGAAGAGGGATTTCAGCTCAAACTTTCAGCTTCCTTTGACCTGAGCAGCTTGGGGCAAACCTGGGATCAAATCTGGGAAGTGAAACGTCCTCGGTTTATCTTGGTTTATTACCAAGATACATTTAATTGCGAGATTTTGGTGACAATAACCAAGTCCTCTGCAAAGTGATTGTGCTTGAAAGCAGAGTGGCCCCAGCTGAAGGTTTTGATGGTAAACCTGAGAAATACGGCAGGGTTTGACCACCAGGTCCTTCTCAGCTTCTTTCAGAGGTGGAACTGATCCAACCAGCCTGGAAAATGCCATCAGCAAAGCAGGGCTTTCTCTGAGCTTTGTATCTCCCTTAAGGAAGGCGGGAGGTTTCCAAAGACTTCCCAGACTTCTCCAGGTGAAGCTTCCCATCTTCAGACTCCGTTGCATCCTGGGACATCCAGAGGTGGTTTGGCTTCCAAGTCCCTTTCACCTTTGGTCACCCTGGGCCTGGAGGAGAAGTTTTCTGTAACTGCCCAGCACCATCCAGTTTAGTTTTGGTTTTGGCAGGTGCCATTTGTCTGACTTAATCCAGCTCCCTGCTCTGCTGTGCCTTGAGGATCATGGTGGGCTGTCAGTGGTGTGTTGGCTGGGACACATTCCATTTCCTAGGGACATCCCAGGAATGGGCTCCTCCTGGCAAAAAGGGCTCTCCATGAGCAGGTAACCAAACCATCAGGAGCCTCCTGAACAGTGGGGTTACACCTCAGGGGCCTGAGTCAGGTGGTCCCTCTCTTCCTCCCCTTCCATTGTTCCATCTTCTCCTTTCCTCCCACCCCACGCCTCTCCATTCATCTCCTCCCTCCTGTAGCTAATTCCCGCTTTTGCAGGGCCCTTTCATCACTGCCACTTTTCCCGCTGGCCCCTGATCCGTGTGAAGGAACGAGGATGTCACTTGTTGGGGGCCGGGGAGGGGACCCTGGTGGCAGATGGCAGCAGGGCTGAGCCAGAGCTCATCCATCACGGGGCTGGCAGAGCGGGGCGGCCGCAGCCGCTTCCCGAAGGATCGGCATTCCAAAGGTGAGCCCAACCAGGTAATTGCTGGAGAAGAGGAGGCATTTTTCACCACTGACATGGAGGAGGGGGACAGGGCTGGGCTGTGCTAATGCCACAGTGAAGGATGAATTCATCATGGGTTCTCCTTTCTTTCCTTTTTTTTTTTTTTTTTTAACCACCCGGCTTTGATCGACGCTGAATTATTCCCAAATGCCAAGCATCTGGTGAGTCTCCAGCAGAAATCTTCCCAGCAGCTGAGGCGCCGGGAAGCAGCCAGGCTGTGCCAAGATCCTGCTGCTCTTGTCCTTGTCATCCTCATCACTGAAGTCAAAGGGTCACAAAATCTCAGCCCCCATCTCCCAGGCACGGTGGTTTGGGTTGTGGTGCTGCAGCGACATTTCCTCATCCGAGATCCACCAGGTGCAAACAGAGATGTGGGAAGTGAGGAGCCCATTTCCCACTTCCCAATCCCTACTTCCAGCAGGAACAGACACCTGTGCCAGAGCTTCACTCCTGCCAGATCCCAGCCAAGAAACCCCCAAAGGCTTTGTGGTTTGGGGACCTCCTGCAGGTGACAGTCCCGCAGGACGGAATTGCAGTGACATCGCTCCCAGTCTGCTCCGAGGTTTTTTGGTGCTCACGCTGCTCTGGCTTACTCAAGTTTGTTGTGCTTGTGCTTGGATGCCACCCAGGGCTGTCACTTAGACAAAAATAACACCAAAAATGTTCACCAGGAATAGGCTTGTGAGCTTGGTGTAAACTTAGAGGGGACCCCAATGTGAGGAGAGAAAAAAAGAGAAATTGATCAAGGAGGGCAAAAAAAAAAAAAATCATCTGTTCCCCCTCTATTTTTAGTTTTAGACATTTGCAGAATCCAGCCAGTTCTGAAGCTGATTTCTAAATTTATTCTGTCCCTTTTTAGAGAACTTTCTGCATTTTCTCCCCCTAATTTAAGTCTCTTTTCAAGTATTTTTAAAAGTGGCAGTCGAGGCCAACTTTGCCTATTGAAGTTATCTCACATTTGTCTCTAGGAAAGAGACACTAAATCAAGGCATTATCATGGGAATTGGCAGGACTATACAAATCTTTATGCAGCAAAATTCAGTCCTAGGTTTCAGCTGTGATTTGCAAACAAATCCTAAATGCTGCCATCCTCTCCAGAATGCATCCTCTGTTGGGAAGCAGTTCTTGGATGGTGTGGAGCAGGAGTTAAAAGACTTTAATTCCTCATATCCCCCTGGTCTGCCACAAGACATTCCCACAGCATAGAACCATTGAAATGTTTGGGTTGGAAGGGACCTTAAAGAGCATCTTTTTTCCAGCCCTGTTCCACAGTCATTCCTCTAATTTCAGCCATTCAAAATTGAGGCTTTAGGACTAAATTCATTAAACTCGGTGGCTCCCCTGTATTCCAGAGGGAGAGTGGCACCAGCAGCCCTGGTGTCTGCTCTCACTTCGTTCAGGATGCTCCATTTCCTCGTGACCACGTTCAGGGGCGTGCATCCCCTCAGTATTCATTCTCCCTCCTCATGTTTTCCAAGCAATCTCCTCTGTTTTCCTTTGCTCCCTGCCCCTGCAGTTCTCAGTTTACTCTGCCTGAATCCACTCTGGCCGAGGCAGGAGGAGCTATTCCCTTCTGTCAACACTGGCGGAGCAGAACTGATTCCACTTGCTCCATTCCCACTCCTGCTTCTCCCAGGATGTAAGTTATTCATTCACAGGGTAGAGAGACAACTGTATTCCTTCCTCTTCCTACTTATGGAATATTTTGACATTTCCCCATGTCTGTTTTGATTCAGTCCCATCTTTAAATAAATATCTGCCTTTCTCATGGGAAGAATTCCAGGAGATCCTACCCGGGATGCATCCTTCCAGCTGAGTTGTCTCTGTCAGGATTTTGAGGAAACAGGGAGAGGTTTGGGGGGATTTTTTGGGGTTTAGGCAGAGCCACACCAGGGCAGCATTCCAAAGCTTAGCACACCCCATCCTCTGTGTTTGGTTATCTTCTAGCCAAAGACTTTCAGTGTTCAGGTCAGAAAAGGAACAGGACAATTTTCCAAAGTGGGGACAGGGAAGAATTCCTGGGTTTAATGCAATGCTCTGCTAGGAAGCAACAGCGGGAGGATTCTTCCAGCCATGAACAAAAGCAATTCCCAAACTTGGGGAAAGGGAGTTTTTCTGGCTGTCTCAGCATTGTGGTTTTGGAGTTTGGGAATTCCTGGATATTGCTCATGAGGTGTTTGACTTCCACTGAGCAGGAGAGGGCTCTGCTTTTCCTTCAGCCCAGGCTTTGGCATCTCCTGGATACCTGGAGGGATTTCCAAGGTGCATTTAAAGTACAGAGAGCTGATAAGTGTCACTCTTAAAATCCATGGTCTCATCCAGGAGGTCCTGTGACAGCCAGCCCAGCTGCCAGGTGGGAACCTGCTGGTGCTGTCTTCCCTTCCCGTATTTCCAGGCCAGGTATCCTGCAGAGAACCAGAGCATCAGGAGTGACAATTTGTGACAGGCTGTGATTTGCTGTAAAAAACAACTAAACACCCTTAAATGCCTCAGAAGGCTGGAGCACAGACGTGCTGTGGGACTTGGGCCTGTGGCAGCTGGGACTGTCTGCTGCTGGTGGTTACTGGTACAGGGAAAAGTCTAAGGAGGAAGTTAGGAATATCCCAAATTACAGGTCTCAAGGGACACCCAGCTCCAGGCGACACCTGCAGAGCCCAGTGGGATGTTCCCTCCCTCTCATTTATGCATTTCCTTGCCCTTGGCCACATGGGAAGTGCTGGTGCTTCCCAGGGCCGTGACAATTCCCACCTCCCCAGGAGCTCCTCTCACCTTCTTGTCACCTCATCAGCCAAGCCACGGGGTTCCTCCCCTCCGTGCAGGCCTGGGGGATGGATTCCCACTTCCCACGGGAAGGCTGGGTCTGTGCAGATGGGCTTTCATCCGGCTTTAATCCTGATTTAGAATGGTCTCAGCAGAGCCACAGGCCTGCACCTCATCTGGGGAGGTTCCCAGCCTTTCAAATCCTTAGGAAAATGAAATTATCAGTGGCTTTGCAGCAGGTTGTGTTCAGCAGCCCTCATGGTACCATGTATTTTGGATTGTCTATTAAATACCTGAATTTTAGCTAAAATTTCTGCTTTAATTATGGTGAGGTTATCACCCTGCTGTCTTTGAGCTTTCCCTGAAGCATCTGGCTGGGACTGGGTGGAGTTTTCCAAGCTCTTCCCAACACCCATGGGGAGCACAGAGCAGAAAACAAATTGGTTTATGCATATTGACAAACAACCCTGTTAGAAATTCATCTTGGTACTTCCTAGGTGTCAGCACTCCTTATATTTAAAAGAAAACAAGACATCCTGTCCCTCATTTGAATGTTGTTTTAGCCCTATTTTCTTGTAAATTTTTATTTAAAGAAGCGTTGGATGGGTTTGAGGGAGCACATCTGTTTTGGGGTATCCAGGCTGCTGAGGAGCAGTTTGTAAGTGCACACACCCAAAAACAAACCTCAGGGTGGGTTAGTCCATGGCATTCCCAAGCCATTCCCAGCCCACACAGCTCATGGCTGCTGCCCAAGATGTGCAGGAGGACACAGGGGCCAGCTCATGCCTTTTCCTCCCCCTCCCTTGCTGGAAGGAGCAGATCTCCTGGGCAGAGGAAGGTCTGGCCAAGGGGATGGGCACCTCTGGAGCGTGGAGGGTGTGAGATGCACTCAGCCCCCTGAACCCAACCAGCCTTGGTACAGGCTCCAAAGGGGGCCAAGAATTCCTTTGGGAAGCCCCCAAGAAGGGAGAAAGACCCAGAGAACACTGTGCTTAAGAGCTTGGATCCCCAATCCTGTGATTAACACAACAACAGCGGTGGCTTTTCCAAGATTCATTTCTCAAGGAGCAGAGAACCTTGTGGGTTCAAGAAGTGTCATGCACACCCTTCTCACTGTGTCCAATCTGGCTGCCACGAACCACTTTATCCCACAGTTTTGGCTGTCTAGGTGAGCCCTCCTGGGCTCTGCTGGGCAGCACAGCTGGGATCTCCCCTGGAGATGGGACATTCCTGGTTGCTCCTTGAGGCTGAGAGACCTCTCTGTTAATGACTCCTTTGGAGGAGTCTAATTCCAGTTCTCTCCACTCTGCAGCTGACTGCACACCAGGGACTCTCCCCTGGAGCTGGGATACCTCTCAAGGTTTGAGATTCCCCACCTGGACTGAGAAATCCTTCCTTACCCCAGGCAAAGAGGGCATGGATCCCAGATCCATGGTAAGCTGCTCATAGCAGGTGACTCAAAACCACAGAAATCCATGTAGTTAAATCCTGTGGGACCTAAACTGTCGTCCAAGTCTGGAACTAAGGTTGGGCTTGGCCATGTTTTAGCTCCATCAGGAGTTTAGAAAGTGAGAGGTTGTACTCTGAACCCCATGGCTCAGTGGGAGGGTCTCTTTACCCTTTTGCATCTTCAGACTCTGTGTAAATCATGTTGGCTCCATTCTACATCAATTTTCCCTTCTATCCATGCCGTAAGTAACGGAGCAACTTTGTCAGTGCACTTTGTTATATTTTTATAAGTTCATCTTAAAAGTATTTTTGCTAACGATGGTGATTCTTTGAGCAACCCTAAATCCTTCATTCATGACAGGGGGAGGGCTGGTCCTTCCCACTCCCACCCAAATAACCCAACCCAGGCCAGCAGGAAGGAGCAGCTTTAACTGGAAGCATCCCCAGCTCTGCTGTGCTCAGCAGCGCCAGGGCCGCTAATTCCGGGGGAGCTCGTGCAACAAACAACAGGTTCCTTCTCTTTTTTCCCTTTTTAACTGGAAACTTAGGAGCAACAGGTCGGTGTTTCTCCTCACATATGCCTCCCATCGTTGCCTTTTGTTGTTTTGGCTGCAGCTTTCCTCGCAGGGCCCCGCGAGCTCACCGAGCAGCAGATGGCCTCCTCCTTGCTTCATTTCCAGCCCTCAGTTTTTCCCACACTAAACCAGACTTTTTCAGGCACTACTAATCCCCTGTGCCTGTCACTGCTGGAGAAAAGCATTAATAACTCCAGTTATCCTGGAAATATCTGTCACCCACATTTGTTTTGCGTTTCCCTTTGGGTAATCATGCTCCAGATCTAATTACTGCCGAAATTTCTTTTGCTCCGATGAGCAGCGTTTTGGGTTCCCTCCCCGGCTGGGTGGAAGTTTAACTCTGCCGGTGGGGGGAGATCCGTGTTGGTCTACACCAGCGGTGGAGCTGCTGCTCCACGTCCTCATTCCGTGTGTGGCTTGGGGTGGCGGAGATGGCAGTGATGGATGGCTCCAAAAGCCATGGGAGTTGTGCTCATGCAGGGCAGGGAAGTCCAGGAAAAGCAGGGACAGGCTTTAGTTGGGATGGGTGAATTTAGGGTGAGTTGTTGGGAGAGCAAAGAGGGTTTTCATCCTCTCCTGCAGGTGCAGGGAGCCAGAGCCACCACTGTGACAGCAGTGTCAGCTCCTGTGACACAGGTTTGGTGACACAGGGCGGGGGTGTCTCCCACTGTCACACACATCAGCAAGGGTGGCATTTGGGAGCCACCGTGACAAGGCCAGAGCCAGAGCTGGCTGGGTTTTCCTCCTCCTCCTCTTCCTCCTGGGCTGACTCACATCAGGGCTGAGCTTTGGGATTGTGCAGGAGAGCAGATGGCAAATCCCTGAATCCCTGAGGGGAGGGAGCGCTGGCTGCCCAGCGGCTCTCCCGCTTCCTTCCTTCCTTCCTGCAGGTTTCCATTCAGGTTTCATGGATCAGCAATGACACACGTGAGGAGCCAGCTCCACCTGCCACAAGCAGGGACCGGTGGCACCATCCCGTGGGAGCATCCTGGGACCCACAGTGTAGTAAAGAATCCCCCATGTCCCCAGCAGGTGTTTCCAAATAGGGAAAGAGTTTCAGTTCACCTTTAGACATTTTAGGAAGTTTAAGTAGAAAGTTCTGTGGTTTTCTCATTGTAATTGGCTCAGTGCCAGCACAGGAGCATGGATTGAGCTTGAAGTCTGTAACTCAAAGCCTCTTGATGATCTCATTGGGGCAGGAACCAAAGAACCCACCTAAACTAGTAAGTGCTAAAGAGAAAGAACAAAGAAGTTCCAGGCTTTTCGAGGCGTTGTGGCAAGTAGGAGACTTGTCTCTATGCTGTGCTCGGCTTTGCCTTTGTTTTTGTATTATTTTCTTTCCTTATTAAAAACTTTTTGATTTTTCAAGACACACTCGATCATGCCATCTCGTTAATTGATTTTAGCCACTTCTCTGCCAAGGGCTGGACCCTCAGAGGTTATGGGAAAACCCACACCACAGCTGGGGAACAGCCAGCACTGGGGGAACTGGTCAGTCTGGGAGAATGAGACCTCACACCAAACCTCTGTGAAACACCTCACTGGATAAAGGGGTGGAAAGGGATCTCCTAGGATGGAGGTCACTGGGAGCATGGGGATCAAGCAGAGAAGGAGGGAGCAGGGCTGGGAAGGTGGCAGGGCCAGGGTCACTCTAGTTTTACCCAAAATTCACTCACACAGCTGGGACCAGGATGGGTTCAGGGGCAGACAAGGAGGACCCTTGGGAATGGCCATGGAAAAGCCCATGGCACCAGGATAAACACAGGTTATGGTTCCTAACAGAGGGAAGTGGGGCAAGGAGCACACACCTGAGCAAAAGCCCCCAGTTATCCCTCAGGGACAGGACACCAACCTGGCACTGTGGCTGTAGATCTGCAATGAGCACTTCCAGCAATCTTCAATCAATGGATTTGGGATATTCCCTGGCTTAGCTTTAGCAGCTGAGGCCATGGAAGAGAATTGATGTCCTGGACAAAGCTCAACCAACCACTTCCACCTACAGTGGGACAGGAAAAATTGATATGTTAACCACAAGAAGAAAGAGGGAAGGGTTGGGTTTTGCTTGGTTTGAAAACCACTCGCATCCAGGACATGAATGGAGAGAAAGGGGCTGTTAAAAAATGCAAGGAATGGGGAAACAAAGGAGAGACAAGATGTCTTTTCTTTTTTTCCTTAATTAATCTTGGGAGGTGATGACAGCAGAGGATGAGGAATGGGAAGTAAATGCTCTGCTAACAGCCTTTCATAGAGATCCCTGCCTTTGACAAATGAGCTCAAAGCCACAGGCCTGGAACCAGAGCTCTGCCAGCACATCAGGGAGAATCCAGCGGTCACAGCCTTGGAGCAAAGGGTTGGGAGGGGGAAAACCACTCAGATCCCTGCCTGCCTGGGACTGGCTCAGATATTTGCTTTGCTGGTGCCTCTGCTGCATGTCTGAGGGCTACCCCTGCACCAGCTGCCCCTCTTATGCCACTGCAGGTGCCTTTAACTGGAATTGTAGCAGCCAGGGCCCACGGATCTGACCAAAACTTCAGTGCTCCACCACTAGTGCTGGGTCCAGGACCTATCTTGCACCTTCCATGGTTTTATTTTATTGCTCTGGAAAATTTTCTTGATTTTTTTCTTTTGTGCTTTTAGAGGCACAAATTCCAGCTCACATCAGAGAGGGGTCCCAGGCTACATCAGAGAGGTCTCACGAGGATAAATATAGGAAAGGCTGGGAATATATTAAAGGTGGACAGCATCAGTGGCAGCATTTTGTGGGACAAAATAAAAAGGAAGAAATAGAAGAAGCAAACAAGCAGAAGAACGGGAATGAAATCGAGCAAAATGGAAGAAAAAAGAATAGAACAGATTATAATAGAATAGAACAGGATATAAAATAAACCGAATTAGAATAGAATAGAAAAAGAATAGTCTAGAAAAATGGAATTAGAGTAGAATAAGAATAATTAAAAAGGCTTTTTTAACACAATAATCCTACATTTGGGAGGGATTGTCTTTTAATTTCGTCATCTTTGTTTTTCTGGCATTTTGATTCCAAGACCTGAACAGAATTTGGGGGATTTTTTGCTTAGATTCTGATGATCCCTCAGCAAATTGTGGCTGGGGCTGGCAGTGATCACCTCAGAGCAGCTGGAGACACGGAGCTGTTACTCCCCTGGGACAATCCCAGCTATAAACTTTATTGCCCCATAAAGAGGAACCTGCAACATCAGAGGCTTTTCAGGGATCAATAAAATCAACGTTAACTAAATTGTCAGCAGTCACTCTCCCCTCCCCCAGCCTACTCTGCTGTTCTGTTCCAATTAGGCTAAATTGGGACTCTGGATTTTGGGTGGATGCCAAACTGTCAATCCCATAATCGGTTATGAACAATGTAAGCAACGTCTGTCTAATCTGTAAACGACCAACTCGTCTGAGAGGCTCCTGTAATGATGCTAAAACAGCCATTGGCTTGGGAATTATTCATGTCTGGAAAGAGGTGGGGGGGAAAAATTCCCCGTTGGGAACTGTTGATCATAAAATCCCAGAATGGTTTGGGTTAGAAGAGGCCTTAAATGCAGTCTTGTTCCACCCCCTGCCATGGCAGGGACACCTTCCACCATGCCAGGCTGCTCCAAGCCCATCCAACCCCGTTCTGGCAGTTTAAGGGGCTTCAAAACCCACTGCCACCTCTTCCCTCAAGGGTAAATTGGGAGGAAATGTGGAAGGGGAAAGGGGAAAACTCAAGGTGGGATGGGTTTCAGGTATTTTTAGGTGCCTTGTACTCCGTAAATGGGGTGGGGGCAGAGCTGGGGCACCCAGGGGCTGCTTGGCATTGAGTGTGGATGAAGTACCTGGGATAAACCCTTCATTCCTCACCAGGAATGCGTCAGCCACTCCACATATGAGAATATTCAAGTGGAGGCAGCCAAAACTTCCCTGCAGAGAAGGAACTGCCAGACACACATGGATCCATCCACCACAACCAGGGCAGCATTTACCAGGTGTGAGAAGAGGCTGAAATGCAAACATCTCCTGAGGAATGAGAGCTCTGCTGGCAAGGAGCAGAGGGAAAAGGGGCAGGAAAAGCAAGGGAATCCCAGTGACTCCGAGGTGTCTCCATGGGAAGGCCGTGAGTGTGCAAACTGAGCAGCAAAACGAGCCTGGTGGGAATCACAGGAACTGCCTGGCACCAGGGTAGGGCCAGAAGCACAGTTTTGGGGGATTTTAGAGGAAATTCCACAATGTGAGAGTGCTGAGCATGCACAGAGTCAGTGGGAATGGGAGGCTGAGGTTTTGGGAAGAACACCCGATTTTTCCCCCGCTCACCGCATGTGAAATTCCGGAAGGATCTCCCAAATCTGAAATCCATCATTTCCCCTGGAACACATCTCAAAGGCTCTGCCTGCTCCTAATGCCTCTCTTCATCTCCAGCAGCACAGGTAAGAATAGCAACGATAAAAAATTAAAAGCTACAATAAACATTATTGATGCCATCCCTAACGAGGCCGAGGGAGAGAAGGAAGAGGAGAGGATGCTGAGGTGATAAATATGGTGTGTCAGCCATAAATTACAGCCGTCATTAGGCTCCTACAGTGGGGCCTGACAAATTGTTTGGAGGAAGTACAAGCTGAGCTGCACCTTCAAGTCTCAGCTATTCCAAGGCTGCACCTTAAAAAAAAAATAAAAAAATCAATCCAATCGATTGTGTATCAATCTGAGATACAGCTGGAGTTGTGCTGGTATTGCTCCTGACCTGCTGGGCTCCTTGGGAAGGATGAGGGCTGTTTGCAGTGCCGCTGGGTTGGGTTTGATGGAGGAAGGAAAGGCTGCAGGGCGTGCTGCAGGTCCCCATCTGGGCTTGCAGGCTGCCATCACGCTGCTCACTTCTCCCAGTTCCAGGATTTGTGCTTTTTTTTTGTTTCTTACAGGATGGGCTTTTCTGTGGTTGGATGAGGACGATGCCCAGCTGGGCCCTGTCAGGAGAGTCTCAGCACCCAAATCTGAGGGGGTGGGCACTGTCTCAGGTGGTGCTGTGGTGATGAAGGGGCAGCAGCTGGTCCTGGAATTCCCAGTTCTGATGGTTTGATGTCTGTCTGTGACCCCCTGGTCCCCCAGCCATGGTGGGGGATGTACACCCACCTCTCCTGAGATTTTTGTCATTCCAGAGGATGTCAACCCCTTCTTCCCAACCCTTTCCTTGTCCCTGGCCTACAGCTGAATTCATGGTTAATAAAGAGGACTTTGATGCCCTCAGGGTGATCCCACCTCTCCCTGTGCGCACAGATCCCCGTAGATTTTCAGCTTCCAGCTCTCCATGCTCTCCCACCGCAGGTCTGAGTTCCATCCAGCCCCAGCCCTTCCCACCCCTGCAGCTCCCAGGTGTTTTGTGTGGAGCAACAACTCCTGTGCAGCCAAAAGCAGCCCAGGATTGCCTGCACCCCACACCTCAAGACCTCCGGCTTGCAGGAAAAGAGAGAAAAGGGGGAAAACCCATGTGCTGGTGTGGTCTCTACAAAAGCCATTCATCCCGGGGCTCTTCCCAACAGGCCCTGGATGAGATTCCTGCAGTGGATGATTTGTTTTGTCCTTCTCCTGCCGGCTCAGATTAATCTCTGCTCCTGAAGTAGTGGTGTCATTTCTCGGAGACGTACGGCGGCAGGCAGCGCAGAGCCCCATAAATTGGAGACAATTCCAGGTCCATCCATCTTCCTTCCCGCTCTCCATCCCCACTCCTCTCCTCAGGGCAAGGGCAGGCCCTGCAGGCACCGGTGCAGCCGCTGCTTTGTGGACTAATAAATATTAAAAACCCCTCAGGATGGGAGAGGCTGGAACAACACAGGGATTCTGGTGCTCCAGAGCAATTTGCTTTCTGCTGCTTTCCTTCCTTGTGCTTGGCTGAAGGAGCAGGACCGTGATCCTTGGTGAAATGCCACATTCCTAATCTTTTTTCCCCGTGGCAGCCCGTTTTTTGGGGGAAAAAACCTCAAATAAAACAAAACAGTTTTGAGTATCTTCTCATTGCAACAGCTGGACTGAAGGGCTGGGGCTTCAGAGGAGGGAGCAAATGCGGGGTGATGGGATTTAACTGGGATGTGCGTGTGGATGTAGGGATGGAAGAGGAGCAGAGGAGCTGGGATGCACTTGGTGCAAAACCACCCTGCACAATGATCACAGACCTGTCCCCTCTGAGCCCACAGAGTGGTAATATATACCTGAAATATCATGTAATAAATGAGACATGATGAATGAAACAGCATCAAATCATTAAGGTTGGAAAAGACCTCCGAGATCATCAACCTTCAAATCCGGTTATGTGTATGTATATGTCTGTCTTCATACACACACACCAAATGTACATATAGCAATAGATAGACAGGTAGATATATTGCCCCTGGAAACAAAATGAAAGCTTGGAGGAGCCAGGAACACCACCATTTATTATTTATGGAGCCCAGGATGTGACAAGCCGTGCACAGGCCTGGCAGCTACAGCAGACTCTCCCTTCAGGACGTCAGAAGCTTCCTCAGGCACAGACAAACTGCAGGGAGGGCCCAGAGGGCTGCAGGGAGCCACTTAAGGCTGGCTGGAGGAAGGGGATGAGGCTTTGGCACTCCCAAAACTCCAGCTGTTCCCTAAGTGCCCTGTCTGCACTCATCAGTGTAAGGCAGCATCACACCCGTGGTGTCGCTCCATCATTCCCGGAGCTGCCAGGTGCTGCTGTCATGGGACACCAGGAGGGTGACAGCACTTGGAGGAGGACATGTCCCCTGTGGAAAGCCGTCACCTGCGTGTCCCCTCACCCAGACCCCCGAAAGGATAACAGAAAGGGCACCATTTCTCTGGTATTAATTTTGAAAGCTGCCTGGGCTCAGCTCAGCGCCTGCCTGTCTCTGTCTGTTTGCCTCTGCTGAGAAGATTCATTACTTTGATGGATTTGTGTAATTTTTTCAAGTGCTTCGGGTGACAAACAATAAAACACACTTCAGCTCGGCTCTGAGGGGCTGGGGGAGCAGGGGACTCTGCAGAGGGGACTTCTCCCAGGAAAAGCTCATTCATCCCACAGTTTGGGCAGAGCAACTCTGCAGGTGCCAGCAGGGAAAGCCCTGCAGGGCCATGGGAATTTGGGGCTTTCCCTGATGGGATGGAAAGGGCAAGGACATGGGTGTGAGCAGAGCTGCTGAGCCTCTAAAATTCAGTCCAGCCCTCCATCTCCTCAGCTGCAGCAGATCAAGCAGATGTGGTGTTGGGATAAAGGGTTAGGATTGGGATCAGGGCATCCCAGGGAAGGAGGAACATGGGAATGTGGCGATAAGCCAGTGCTGGTGGCTTGTGCACACTGCTGAGTGTTTCCAAGAGGGAAGGATTTCATCCTGAGCATGTCTCCTGAGCAGATGATCATCTCTGCCAGGACTTCCTGGGCTCAGAAGGAGCAAATTATTCCAGATTGAGCCAGACAAGCTCAATCACTCTTGGTGACAGAGGCCTAGGATTTATGTCCACGAGGATCACGGACAAGAGAGGGCAGCACAGCTTTGGAAACCTCTTATCTGTGGAGATACTGAGCTCAGACCACACAAACAGCCCAGTCCCATGGCACCTGTGCCAGGTGAGTGGAGTGGGGACAGGGACAGGGACAGGGAAAGGAACAGGGTTGGTGTCCAAGACTGTCCATGACAGTGAAACCAAGACAAGGTCAAGTTAAGTCAAGAGTGAAGTCCATGGAGCTCTGGCTGAGGTCACTTGATGACATTTTTGGGTCTTAAATATTTCATGGTGCCCTGGAGAGGTGGAGAGGAAGGGGCTGGGAAGTGGCTTCCTGCAGCAGAGCCAAGAGCAAGCACGTTCCTTGTGCTCCAGCCATGTCTCAGTTCCAGCTGGGATCTTTGGCTGGGTTTCCAGGTGCTGGGCTTGGTGTGGTGAAAACAGGCTGGGATACTTGTCCAGCTTTGGCTTGCACCTTCCCCAGTTCCCCAGGCCTGAAATTAAACTTCCTGTGCAATGCTGGGAAGTGCCAGTGCTGGGATGGCTCGTGGCAAAGCAATCTCCTCACAGAGCTGAGCCTGAACCCCCAAGGTTCACCNCCCAGAGGGCTGCAGGGAGCCACTTAAGGCTGGCTGGAGGAAGGGGATGAGGCTTTGGCACTCCCAAAACTCCAGCTGTTCCCTAAGTGCCCTGTCTGCACTCATCAGTGTAAGGCAGCATCACCCGTGGTGTCGCTCCATCATTCCCGGAGCTGCCAGGTGCTGCTGTCATGGGACACCAGGAGGGTGACAGCACTTGGAGGAGGACATGTCCCCTGTGGAAAGCCGTCACCTGCGTGTCCCCTCACCCAGACCCCCGAAAGGATAACAGAAAGGGCACCATTTCTCTGGTATTAATTTTGAAAGCTGCCTGGGCTCAGCTCAGCGCCTGCCTGTCTCTGTCTGTTTGCCTCTGCTGAGAAGATTCATTACTTTGATGGATTTGTGTAATTTTTTCAAGTGCTTCGGGTGACAAACAATAAAACACACTTCAGCTCGGCTCTGAGGGGCTGGGGGAGCAGGGGACTCTGCAGAGGGGACTTCTCCCAGGAAAAGCTCATTCATCCCACAGTTTGGGCAGAGCAACTCTGCAGGTGCCAGCAGGGAAAGCCCTGCAGGGCCATGGGAATTTGGGGCTTTCCCTGATGGGATGGAAAGGGCAAGGACATGGGTGTGAGCAGAGCTGCTGAGCCTCTAAAATTCAGTCCAGCCCTCCATCTCCTCAGCTGCAGCAGATCAAGCAGATGTGGTGTTGGGATAAAGGGTTAGGATTGGGATCAGGGCATCCCAGGGAAGGAGGAACATGGGAATGTGGCGATAAGCCAGTGCTGGTGGCTTGTGCACACTGCTGAGTGTTTCCAAGAGGGAAGGATTTCATCCTGAGCATGTCTCCTGAGCAGATGATCATCTCTGCCAGGACTTCCTGGGCTCAGAAGGAGCAAATTATTCCAGATTGAGCCAGACAAGCTCAATCACTCTTGGTGACAGAGGCCTAGGATTTATGTCCACGAGGATCACGGACAAGAGAGGGCAGCACAGCTTTGGAAACCTCTTATCTGTGGAGATACTGAGCTCAGACCACACAAACAGCCCAGTCCCATGGCACCTGTGCCAGGTGAGTGGAGTGGGGACAGGGACAGGGACAGGGAAAGGAACAGGGTTGGTGTCCAAGACTGTCCATGACAGTGAAACCAAGACAAGGTCAAGTTAAGTCAAGAGTGAAGTCCATGGAGCTCTGGCTGAGGTCACTTGATGACATTTTTGGGTCTTAAATATTTCATGGTGCCCTGGAGAGGTGGAGAGGAAGGGGCTGGGAAGTGGCTTCCTGCAGCAGAGCCAAGAGCAAGCACGTTCCTTGTGCTCCAGCCATGTCTCAGTTCCAGCTGGGATCTTTGGCTGGGTTTCCAGGTGCTGGGCTTGGTGTGGTGAAAACAGGCTGGGATACTTGTCCAGCTTTGGCTTGCACCTTCCCCAGTTCCCCAGGCCTGAAATTAAACTTCCTGTGCAATGCTGGGAAGTGCCAGTGCTGGGATGGCTCGTGGCAAAGCAATCTCCTCACAGAGCTGAGCCTGAACCCCCAAGGTTCACCCAAATCTCCTTGGTACCCAACACAGCCCAAGAGCTCTGCTGGCTGCCCACAAATCTGTGGGCACTGAGGAGCTCTCATGGAATCGTGGGGTTGGAGAAGTCCCCTGGGATCATTGATTCCAACCACTAACCTGGCACTGCCGGGTCCGCCACTGAACCACGTGCCTGAGCAGCACATCTACAACTCCACGTGCAATCCAAGATAAGATGGAGATGGAGAGGTCAATGTCTCCCAAAATCAGCCCAAGGGAAGCAGAAGATGAATGCAGCAGGAGACTGAAGCTCTGATGGGTGGGGGGACACCATCACCTTCATGAGAGAGAGGAGTCTCCATCTCCACCTGGGCTGTGGGGTGTGCTCTGAATTCCCAGAGCCTTTATTCATTATGGTTCAGCCTTTCCCATGCCAGCTGCCCAGGCATTTGTACCCAGGTCATGGCACACAGAGGACCATCCCAGGCACCAAAGCTTGCTCAGGTACAGAGCATCAGCTCTGTTCAGCAGTGCCTACAAGGAGACAAGGACAAAGTCAGGAGAAGTGTTTGCCTGGGCCTCCCCGCTCATGAAATAAAATGCAATAACCAAGGAGAGTGGGAAGGAAAGGCACTAACAGCCTGGATTTATCCAGCTTTGGGAGAAAAATCTCTGCTGCTGACCTGTGGATGAGAGTGCAGATAACTGTTTTAGTTTTCGCTGGGGAGAGCCTCAATTCTCGCCTGAAAAAAACCCATTTCTGCTCCTTGGGGAATGAGCTGGGCCTTGATCTATAGCTCCAGCTCCCAAAGAGCAAATGAAACACTTTCTCTTTTCATCCTCATCCCTAAAGGACTCACCACCATGAAAAATGGGAGCAACTCCCTCGGAGGGAGATTACCAGCACAATTTGCCATCAAATCACAGATTCTGGTCAGTGCTGATGGCACAGGCATGGTGCCCAAAGCTGCTCCTGCCTCCGAGAG
The DNA here is from genome assembly GCA_013397395.1 of Sinosuthora webbiana. Lineage (NCBI taxonomy): Eukaryota > Metazoa > Chordata > Aves > Passeriformes > Sylviidae > Sinosuthora > Sinosuthora webbiana. The sequence continues at coordinate 1,078,431 of VXBN01012572.1, forward strand.
CCTTCTCCATCAGGGTGGGGTGGGAATGGAGAGGGAGGGAGGGCAAGGGGAGGAACAGACCTGGGGGGATGCAGGGAGGCAGAAAAGAAGAAGGGGAAAGGGGAAGGGGGAAAGGGGAAAGGGGAAAGGGGAAAGGAGATGAAGGGGAAGGACACTGGGAAGAGGAAGTGAAGGGGCAGGAGAGAAGGAGAAGGAGAAGGAGAAGGAGAAGGAGAAGGAGAAGGAGAAGGAGAAGGAGAAGGAGAAGGAGAAGGAGAAGGAGAAGGAGAAGGAGAAGGAGAAGGAGAAGGAGAAGGAGAAGGAGAAGGAGAAGGAGAAGGAGAAGGAGAAGGCGGGATGCCTTGCCACTTTTGCCACTTGCAAAAATCTCCCTCGTGCTCCTGAGAGCCCCCAACTCTTCCAGCAGTAACTGGGAAGTTGAGGAAAGGTGTTGGGAAACTTTCCACAAAGTGGCTTTGGGGTTTTGGCCTTTGGAGCTGCAGCTGAGGAGTTTCCCTTTCCTCTGGGGCATAAGGAGTCCTGCTCCAGGCTGGCCAAAACAAATCACTTTTTGGAGCTTTCCTCTTTCGATGGAATAAACAGAGTTAACTCTTTGAGACATATACCAAAATTAGCAGCACCACGCAGCCCAAGCTCTTATATCCTACCCTCTTTTGACCCCAGGATCCTCCAGCAGCACTGGTGCAGATTTCCAGGTTTTCCCTCTGCCCTACACCACAGTTTGCTGGGCTGGAACCCCTCAGTGGGAGATTGGTTTCACATTCCTTTATTCCCAGAAGTCAAGAAAAGCAACGACTGCATCGTGCCCAGTGCCCTTCTTCTGAAATGGGTGAGTCTGAGGGCTCAACTCCTAAAATTCCCAGTTTGTTGGTGCAGTTACAGGGCATGGATTTGGCAGGAGCTGAGCCCAGGCACGGGGAGGTCGCTCAGAAACAGGACATTGTCTTGAGTTGGGGCCAACACGTTTCACTCCGGAAGATTTCTGGGAAAGGCATAATGGATTTGCTAATTATTGATATTATTTAAGCGACAAGAGTGAAAATTGAAGCGAAAACCTGCTTCCCAACCCCAACAATAGCAGATATTTGTCATGGCTGTCAGCCATTCAGACCTGTGCAATTTCATAGGTTTCATAAGCCCTCGTTAATTTTCTTGTTTGGAAGGATTTGCTGTTTTAATGAAACCTATTTACACCAGCGACTGCTGAAAAATCATTCATTAGCGGACAAGAACTATTGATTATTTTCCTCCAACTACTCAGCCATGTTCTAGCCAATTACTGTAACCAATAAATAAAGAAATATCAACCTTGCATTCCTGCCAGTCTCTCCGGCAGACCTTTATTCCCCTGGATAAGCCGCGGCGTGTCAGCCTCGGGGAATGCTGTGCTGGAGAAACCTCTTTTAACATTTATGTCACATTGCCATCCTCTGCAAGGGGGGGAGAGGGAGAGCTTCCAGTCAGGCCTTCATGTATTTACTAAAGAAAATATTTACTGGGCACACAGTGAGAGTCAGCGACGAAATGACGTGAGGCTTGAAGAAACTGCTGGCTAATGGCCAGACCTTCAACTCCGAGTTCTTAATGCAAATATTTGGCCTGATTGGCAGAAATCCTAAACTCTGGAGAGGGGGATTCAGCTCACCTGACCACATAAGAAACCCAGGTTGTTCAGGGCCCCAAAACCACCCCAGCACTTCAGGCATCCATGCAAAGCTCAGGTCTAAGCTCAACACCTCATTTTATAACAGCAAACCTTAAGCTTGGTTTTGTCTGTGAGTTTTGCCTTGTGGCTTTGCTGGCTCTTAGCTTAATGGGGAAATGTTTTATTTAAATATTATATTACAAGAGGAGCCGTGGCTTTCAAACCTTGGCCATTTGCACACTTTTTAATGGGCTTGGGGAAAAAAAAAAGAAATCTGTCTGCAGGTTTTTTGACAGAGTTGTAATTAAAGAGGGTTTTTCATCAAGAACATCTGTTTCTCTTGACAGATATATTCTTGTTGGGAGAAAAAGAAGTGCCTAAAAAAATAGTTTGTCAGTCTGAGCTTTTTACAGGTTTTCATCCAAGAATATTTATCTTGAGGCTTATTTTGACAAAAAAAAATAATTGAAGTTTATATTTCCTGGAAAGAGAAGAATTCCAGTCCAGGATGACATTCCACAAATGTTGCCAGAGTGGTGGCAAACCCAAAGCCTTTGCTGACCTGCCTCTGCATTTCCACAGCTCCTGATGTGGGAGGAGGGAAGCTCTCCTCCTTCTCAGGCACCGTGGAAACAAATCAAATAATTCATAAAAATCATTAAAATCAAATCAGAGCGACGGAGATGAACGACTGGGTGAAGGGGTCACACTCTCACATCCACGTGCATGCAAATATCTCTATATCTGTATGTGTATTTCTATTTAAAGAGGGTTTTTTATTTCTTTCCAAGCTGGGAGCACTGAAAGTTCCTCCTCAATAATTTCCCTGTAGTCCTCGTTAATTCCTTAAGATTCTCCCCATCTCTTTTTCAAAGCCCAAAGTTCAAAGACGCAGAAAGGAGCTGCCTCAGCACTTTCTTTTCCTCTCCTTTGAAACTTTTTCAGCAAAGTCCAATCAGGCCAATTAACTCCTTCTTTCATTTTTTTTTTCCCCACTCCTTGAAGGGAGAATGGGATGTGGGCCTCAGCCAAGGCTGCCAGATGCGAACCCCTGGGGAATTGGCCGCTGCAGGAGATGCCCAGTTCCTTGGCAGCCATGCCCACGTGGATATGTTGAACATCCCTAAATCCTGTCCCTGCTCCTGGAGCGGGGCTGACACACAGGAGGAGCAGGAGAAGCCCAGGACAGGTCCCTCTGCAGTGGGTTGAGCTCCCCAGCACGTTCCTGGATGAGGCAGCACACGGAGAAGACCTGTGGGTAAATGCTCCCGTTCTCCTCCCTGTGCCTGCTGTTCTCCTTGATTTTTTTTCCCTGGTGGAACTGCAAGAATCAAACTGAATTCTCTTCCCTGCTGACACAGCAGGCTGTGCACAGCTGAGTGTTCCCGTGGTGGCTTTTCCATCAATGGGGGTGCCAAGAGCTGGGGAAAGTCTCAGGCTCCCCACACAAGGCACAACAATTAATCACAGGATGGGAGGCAATGATTCCCCCTGGAAATTCCCTCACCATGTGGATCTCCTGGCGTCTGAGCACTACTTCACTCCATCACCCCGGGCATTAATGCAAAGTGCAGGCAGTAATTACAGCAGGCATTAAAGTTCAGTAATTGTAGGGACCGTGTGTGTTTATAATGCAACAACACTCCGGGAGCCCTTGTGGGGTTTTTGTGTGTGTGGCTGGGAAAAGGCCCAGGGAATCCCCATAAAACATAAAATAAAATCCAAATACATAAAGGTCAGGGTAGTAAATATAAAAATAAGCATCACATCCCTTTAAATATTTATCATTAGTGACGTTTTCATTACAGGAGGGCTGGGATTTACTGACTGCAGCAATTGTGGGCACAGCAGGCCTGGAGTCTTGGCTCAAGGCCACGCAGGAAGCGAAAAAAGGCTTGGAAATGGGATGGAAATACATTTAAAATGGGGATGTGTGGGTTATAGGCATTGTTCTGCTGGTTTTGAAGCAGCTTTGGCTTAGAGGGAGTTCACTGAAGGCGCTTCCCACTGCCCAGGGTAACTCCTGGGGTGGCCCAGGGTGCTAGGATATCCCAAAGAAAAAGGGGTTTGGAGTCAGGGAATGGGAACATCCCTTCTCCTGCCCCTCGCTGGTCACTGCTCCCTTCACACAGTGGGACCCGAGCTGAAAAATGAAATCAGAACCTGAAGGGCTTTTGCAGTGGTCAGAACAAAGACTCTGACAAGGAAAGAAATAGGACAGAAAAACAAGATTAAAAGTGGGTGATGTGCAATTCCATTTAAATACTCCATGCACACTAAAACCCCCACAGAAAAAGCCCCATCCTGGAAGTGTCACCACCAAGGAAACTCCATTCCTATGGCAAATACCTCTGTGTGAAGGACCCTCAGCACCAGGGAAGGAAAACCACTGGTGCCAGCTGAGAAAACCCCCAGAGAAGAAACCCTCCCTTTCAGGGTGGCTCTTGAAAAGAGTGTATTATTTCTGACCCCCCGTCTAAGTGCCAATTCATCGATGCACTTCATCTGCTCCTCCCATCCGTGCCTTAATTAGCACATTTTCCTTTCGATGAGGTGGAGCAGGGAGATGGGAAGGTGACTGTGGCAGTTCTTTGGTGGAGGGTTTCCTCTGGAGTTTTCAGACCAGTGATGACACGAGCTGTGGGTGGTTGCTCTTCAGCAAATGCTGTCCCCCCCCAGAGGAAGCACTGGTTCCATAGTCAAGGTGGGGCTCTGTGTGCACAATCCCATTGGGAAGAGCATCACTGGATGCTGGGAAGAGCAGGGTGTGGGGCAGGCAGCCCCCAGGAGTGTACATAAATGTACACATCCATAGATATTCCCCAGGCTTCCCTCTGGCACCACTCGTGGCTTCCCTGGGATAAACCCCAGCTCCTCTGGCAAGGAACCTGTATTTTGTTGCTCTTTTTTTTTCTGGACAAATCCCAAGTATTGATCAGATTCACACTCCCAGGTCTCCGGTAAGAGGGAGGAGTGATGGAGACAGAAATGTGCTCACACAGGGCTCACTTCCAAACCAGCTCTTCATGTTGTCCTGCAGCACAGCCTCGGCCTCTCCAGCCCCTGTCCCACTCATCCCACCCCTTGCTTTGGGGGCTGGGAGCCAGGGAACCATCCAACCCTTCAACAGTCCTCAGAGGGAAATCCCAGTGAGCCAGCAGAGGCTCCCTTGGCTGCAGAACCATTTCCACCCTGCTCTCCTCCTCTGTGTCCTCCTCCACTCTGACACCTCTGTCCTTCCATTGTCCCCTCTGGGGTCCTCTGGAGGAGTCCCAGACCACTTGATCTCTGAGTGAGCAGAGCCCCACCCTCAGCAGAAGTTATTAACCTCGTTTCCTGGTTGTCCTGACCTCGGGCAGCACCCTCAGAGATGTTCATGACCACAACCAGGAGGCACAATTGTACCCCAAACCACCATCCCACAGGGAAAAGGGCAGCTTTGCCATGAGGCTGCATTTGAGGGCATCTGAAGCCAGCAGCACATCCATGTGACAGGAAAGGGGGGCCTGGTGGGACACTGCCACCCACCACAGGCAGAGCTGGGTGGTGGCCAAGGCTGGGAGGACTGGGGAGGAGTCTGAGATGTGAAAATCAAAATCCTTGATTTTCTGGCTAAAGGCACAGAGGGAAGGAATGAACATGGGATCTCAATGAAGGAGGCTCACTGGCCTGGATGTCATCAGAGTCCCTCCCTTCATCTTCAACAAAGCTGGGAATGGGGCTGGAGCACCAGGAGCAGCTGAGGGAGCTGGGAAAGGGGCTCAGCCTGGAGAAAAGGAGGCTCAGGGGAACCTTGTGGCTCTGCACAACTCCCTGACAGGAGGGGACAGCCAGGGGGGGGTGTTGGGCTCTGCTCCCAGGGGACAAGGCACAGGATGAGAGGAAACGGCCTCAAGAGGTTTTGATTGGAAATTACAGGAAATTTCTTCATTGAAAGGGTTGTCAAGCACTGGAATGGGCTTGTCATAGGGCAGTGTTGGAGTGACCATCCCTGGAAGTGTCCAAGGGTAGGTAGGACGGGGCCTGGAGCAACCTGGGACAGTGGAAAGTGTCCCTGCCCATGGCAGGGGCTGGGACTGGATAGGTTTTAAGGTCTCATCCAACCCAAACCAGTCTGGGTTCCTGTGAAAGAGCTGGGAACTGTCTGGTGCCTCCACAGATATTGCTGCAGGAAGTTTTCCCATTCCTGTGGCCCTGCACTGGTAGTGATAAGGAAAGGATTAACTCTGCCTTGGGGAGAGCTGGGACACGCAAGTCCAGGGGCCCTTTCAGCCCTATTTTTCCCCAATTCATCTGATCCCCTATGCAGCAACACTTTAGGATGGTCTAAGCCTTCTCCTACTGGCTCCTTCCCTACCCATGACCTGCTGAGCCAAGGTGGGCAGGCCTGGAAATTCGCCTCACGCTTTTTAGGAAGCTCATTCCTCAAAAAATGAAAGTGAAAATAATTTGGCCTAGAAACTTCAGCTGTGATTTAGTGCCTTGCCCGTAGCAAGGAGCGTTGCCCCCAGAGAGATTGGGGATCTTCCATTATTAACAGCAGGATGTGCCCGTGCTGGGAATCTGCGTGGCAGCAGCAGCAGGCACAGCTCAGGGCTGGCTCTGGAACTGGAGTAATTATGCTGGGGCCCTGAGAGCAGTGTTTGGTGTCCCCTCGCTGAGGTGACAGCTGTAGCAGTGACCTCGGGATGTCACACAACTGGAATTGCTGAAGGAACGGGGGGAAGTGGGCTGGGGATGCTGCCGTGGGCACAGCTGGGCAGGCTTTGTCTGGAAAAGGGATGAGAAGCCAGAACAGCAGAATGCTGCAACAAATGATAAAGTCAGAAACCCGAGGAAAATGTGTTTGAGGTCTCGGCAGGCACCAGGGTCTGCTGGAGAGGTGGCCGAGGACAGAGACGTCACTGCCCAGAGACGTTTTGGACTCTTTGTCCTTGGAAGTGTCCAAGGTCAGGTTGGACAGGGCTTGGAGAAACCTGGGATAGTGGGAGGTGTCCCTGCCGTGGCAGGGGGTGGAATGGGATGATCTTTAGGGTCCCTTCCAGCCCAAACCAGTCTGGGATTCTACAACTCTGTGATCCTGTGGTTCTATGAGATAACAAAGATTTCAGGCCTCAGGTGTCCCCTGGGAGAGGCGTTGTTCCAGCTTCAGCTGGGCTTTGGGACAAGCACTGAGCTCACCACAACCCATGGCAAAGGCTCCAGGAAGGCAGGACACCAGGACACCAGGACACCAGGACATTTCTGCAGGGGGTGCACCACCCTCCCTTCCTCACACCTTGTGCAACCTCCCTGTGAAGCTGCTGGTGACAGTGACACCATGTCCTCCCTGAGCTTAGATCCTGAAGGGCAGAGAAACTTCCCAAACCCTACAGGATGAGCCCTCATCCCCTTCCCTGGATGCCTTTCCTGGTGAGCCGCTCTTCCTCAATAGATTTTTCGTGTCCCCAGCAGCCTTATCAGCAGTGGGCCAGCCCTCCTGCTCTCTCCCAGTTCAGTCCTATGTTCCTGCCATCCTCCTCCTGCCCCCCGAGCTCCCATTGTCCTCTCCAGCTGCCTTTCCTTTCACCTCCTGGGAGACACCAGAGCCCAGCAGCATCCCTGCCTTTCCCATCTCCCCTCCCCACTCTGATGTCGCATTTCCTCCATCCCCTTCTTTCCACTACTTCACTCCCAGCTTTATTTGGAGCCCTGCCTTCTCCCCCCTCCCTCCCTCTCAGTAAAACGCCTTAACAAGCTCAAGCCTTGCTTTGTGTTAAATCAAAGCCTGAGCAGTGTGCGAGGGCTCAGCCAAACCCCATTTCAACGGTGCCGTGCCCATTCACATCAGACGAAGCCTGTGGAGGTAATTTACTGCAGGCAGGAACTGGGACCAGAGGGCAGCTCATTAGTGTCTGGCATTATTATTATTATTATTATTATTATTATACCAAAACAGAACATCTCTTTTATTTATTTCTATTCCTGGCGAATGCAAATGGGAGATCCACATCAGAAACCCCGCCCACACCGGTCCTTGCGGGTCACCGTGGATTTCAGGAGGGAGGAAAAACTGCAGAACAAGAACACGCCAAGAGCCTGAAACCTCACAGAGGCAACAATTTAAAGGATTTCAAAGGCTGTTTCCATAAGCCTTTGGGGACTCCAGTGGAGCATATTGATTAAACTTCGGAAGCAGCTAAAAGCGGCTCCACCATGGCTAATTAATACAGCGATGCCCCGATGCCCCTGCTCGTGTTTTACCAGGCTGCAGCCTGTCAAATCAATTAATATTCACCGCCCTGATGAAAGCAAAACCCTGCTTATCATTTGCCAAACGGATCGATGCGTTGACTCCCTCAATACCATGAAGTGACCTGTCCTGTGGGGTTCCATGGGGGGTGCTGCAGATGCTTTTGGGGTGACACCACACAAGGAAACCCATCAGCCCCTGGTTTTGGCTCCCTGATCCAAGCAAGGTTTCTGACTGATGTGTCCTGTCTAGCTGGTTCTCTGTGGATTCTCGGACAGTGACAATTCGAGATGATTATTCCCTATTTCAATGGACCTGCCTGTGCTTATAGGATGGTATTTAGGATATGGGATTGTTGGGGTGCCCTGTGACGGGCCAGGAGTTGGACTCAAATCTGATGGATCCCTTCCAGCTCAGGAAATTCTGGGATTTTATGAGTCTACACCCACTGCATTTCCTCCCCTCCACCAGGAGAATCACTTTTCCACCCATCCAGTGGAGCTCATGGTTGGTGCTGTCACTGCACACCACTCCAGACCTGGTTTAATGCTGCCAATGTGGGGACTGAAAAACATTCTAAAATGGGGCTTTTGGTGTCCCAAGCCTCCTCAAACTGAAGATCAAACCTGGTTTGATGACATCTTCTAAAGTTGCTCTCTTGAACCCACCCTGGAGAAGTCTCCACGAGACCTTCTGGGGGGTCTTTAGGCAGCCCTGTATTTATGAACAGCTTCTTTTAGGGCTAAGGAGCCAGATTTGACCCTTCTGGCTCACCAGAGAAGGGAATTCCTGGGAAAGGAGGGGTTCCATGTGGACCATGCAGCATGCAGATCACCTGGATGCTGTGCCAGGGTGACTCCAGGAACACCACGTGCTTTGGGGGGTCTTTGGTAGCTCCCAGGATAACTTCTGCCTTCCGAAGGGAAGGCAAAGGGATGTGCTTTGCTGTGCATGAGGCATCAGCTTTGATTTCCAGCAAGTGTTTTTTGGCACCCCTCAATAAAGTGCCGTGATCTGTTTACTGGATTTTAATTCAATGTGCCTCAGAAAGGAAAGAAAGAAGGCGAAAAAAGGGAGGAAACAAAATAAATTCAGCAACATCTGCTGCCTTTCCGAGATATTTCACCAAAGGCCTACGGAGATCAAATATTTTCCTCTAATTAGAGCTCTTTCCTCGGAGCAGCTCCCCTGGATACAAAAATATCTCCACACCCCCCTGGCTCCCCAGAGATCCTCCTGGGACCCTCTGCAGCACAGACAAACACCCAGCTCTCCTTTGGGGTATCCTCAGAGCAAACACACAGCTTTTCCAGCAGGGAAAACTTGGTCCCTGTGTCTATTCCTCCCTGTGTACTGATATGTGTCCATCACTCCACGATCTCTCACTTTCCACCTGGTTTTAGAATCATGGAAGAACCCACCACTGCCAAGGCCACCACTGATATGTGTCCCCTAGAGCCACATCCACAGGGCTTTGAAACACTTCCAGGAATGACAATTCTACACTGCCCTGGGCACTGCCCTTCACCCTTTCAGTGAAGAAATTTCCCCAGAATTTCCCCAACCTGAACCTCCCCTGAGGTCATTTTGTCTTGTCCTGCCCCTTGTTCCCTGGGAGCATTTTCTGTGTCTAACATGACACCAATCAAATTAGTTCATTATTAGCATTAATTTAGTTATCATATATAGTTATTAGCACTATTATAAAGCCTGTAAGGACACAAACCCAAGAAGCTGAGAGCTTTTCACCAAAAGTTGGGTGGCTATGCCAAGGAATGCTCCCAGGTGGAGCTGGGCAGGTTTCATGCTGGAAAACCAGTGGGAAAAGGTCCTTGGGCACCTGCCATGTGTCCTGGCATCCCTGCAGGTGTCCTTGGAGAGCAGGAATGCTTCAAATCCCAGCCCTTGGCTGCTGCTGAAGAGGACTCCCACCACAGGCTGTGCTCCTGGGGGAAACAGGCTGGGGACATGGCACCAGTGAGGGGCCAAATCCTGCCTCAGAACCCCCCTGGGGTTCTGTGGGATGGGCAGACAACTCTCAGAGGAAACCACCCCATTCCCTGTACCCCAGTATGTGATGGGGCAAGCTTTACCTGGGAAACGATTGGATTCTCCCTCTCCACTTCTGTCCCTTGTTTTTCCCATAACAAACCTGATGGGAGGGAAAACACTAAAACCGATTTATTGTATTGTATCAGAGAAAAAAACCCGAACCAACAGCGTTTAGCTTTTGTGAAATCAATGCATTGCAGGAGAGAGGAATCATTCCTCCTTTAGCCTCTGGGTTAAGGCAACTAATTCAGATCTGATCCACATGGAAATTTGCAGCCCATTGCCATGGCCAGGGAAGGCAGGGAAGAGCTCTGAAATGATCCCAGTAGTGCAGGGATGATTTATGAGGCAGGTTGGAAAGAGCAAAGGAAGCCTGGGTTGTTAGTTCTGATATTTAGGGATGATAAACAGCTGGAAAGGAAGATTTTTTTTTTATTATTAATGTCTCTCCACAGATGCGGAAGAAGCAGCATGAGCCTGAGTTATGTGGGATATTGGGAAGAAAATCTGTACTCAAAGGCTGGGGAGGCCCTGGCACAGGTTGCCCAGAGCAGCTGGGGCAGCCCCATCCCTGGAAGTGTCCAAGGCCAGGTTGGATGGGGCTTGGAGCACCCTGGAATAGTGGAAGGTGTCCCTGCCCATGGCAGGGTTGCATCTTTAAGGTCCCACCCAATCCAACCCACAAAACTAGGAATAAAAAAATTTTGGCTTAACAATAAGGAAAAACTTCCTGGCAGAGACATCTGTTATTCTGGTATCATGAACAGATCAATGAACAGATCAATCCTTCCCAAAGGATCCTCACCCACAACAGAAGCATCCCACATCAGAGAGGGGCAGGAGAGAAAAGGGCCCATTCATTCCCCACATTTTTCAAGCTGCCCCATGGAGTGGTTTGGGTTGGAAGGGACCTTAAAGCTCATCCAGCTTCACTCCCTGCCATGGGCAGGGACAGCTTCCCCTAGCCCAGGTGGCTCCAAGCCCTGTCCAACCTGGCCTTGGACACTTCCAGGGATCCAGGAGCAGCTGCCACAACCTCTCTGCTCCAGCAGGAGCTCCCATGGACTTACACACTGCCTTGCAAGAGCAGGAAGCCTGCGAGTGTAAATCCATCACCCTCCCTTTTCCATGGGGAAAGAGAACATTTCCCTCTTTGATTTCCTCACCCATCCTCGGGCAGGATTCACAGATCCCTCCGTGGGTACAGCAGCAGTGGGACAGCACAAACCAGGATTATTTTGCCTGTGTTTTGTCCTGTGCCTGCAACCACCACCAACAATTCCTAAACCACAGCAATCACTCAAGGAGCACGGCACAGACAGGGCAATCCAGAGCTTGGCACAGCAGGATCCCGAAATCCGGGTGTGCAAGGGGACCCTGGATCTGAAAGCTCCCAAAGGGTGACAGCCCCATCCAGGGCAAACATAAACTGCCTTAATTACTGCTCTCGCTGCTAATTGCTGATAACAAACACCTTCCCGTGCTCTCCTTTGGAACTGGGGGGGGCTCACAAGCTGGCAGGATGGATCCAAGGGGGATTATTTGCTTCCCCCCCACATTCTCCAGGAATCTTTAAGCACCACATCCGCAAAGGTCGAGTGTGCCCCTCACTGGGGACCAATGTCTTCACAGGAGGGTGGAGATCAAAGGGAAGGGTGAGGTGTAGCATGGAGGGGCTGGAAGACACGTCCACAAGGGTCTTGCCCACCCAGGAGGTGGCTGGACAGGTTTATTGGGTCCTGCAGGGTGGAGGGACCAACCTTTGGCTCAGCCAGAACATCCCAGTGGCCAACAGCAAAACTGGGCAGGTTTACTGGGGGCCCAGAGGGTGGCTGGGGGAGCCTGAGGGTATCAGAGGTGACAATTCAGAGGAAAAAACAGGGGTGGAGGTGACAAAAAGCCTTTCCCAGAAGACTTGGCAAAAAATTCTGCCTCTCCCTGTGCACTTGAAAAGTCACCATTGACATCGGCATCGCTTGGAGAAAAAGTCACCCATTGAAAAAAGAGTGTGGCAGGAAGGGAGACATTTCAAAATGCAGCTGGGAATTATTCCCACCAAAGATGGAGTAATTGGCAAAAAAAATTAACAAACCCCAGAAAATGATTTCTCCTTTTGCACTTGAAACTGTTTTCATGGAAATGGTTTCCCTTTGCCAGATCCTGTCCACAGCAACTCCTTGGAACTGCTGGACAATTGCTGGTGCTGCCACTGCTCCACTTTCCCTCCATCCCTTGGGGAAAGCCCTGGTTAAAGGGAGAAGGATGCATTTCCCACCAGCACACCAGAGGGAAGGAGCAGGATGTGACAGGATCTGGATAACCCCATCCTCAAGCTGTGGGATGCAGGTGTTTAAGATCCCTTCTACCCCATTTTTTTCCTGTGATCCTCTAAATATTCAAGTTCTCAGCCCCTTTCCAATTTACTGATGCCCTATGAAGAGCAGAAGTGGGAATGCAGCTCCTTTTCCACCCCAAAATCCTGCCAAGGTGGGAGGTAAGATGCCGGTACCTCTCACCAGGCAGGCAGGGGCTCTCCATGCCCTCAGGGTTTATTTGAGGACCATTTCCTAATTAATATGCACAGCTCTTGATTATTTTCTCACCTGCTGTTTCTTGCTCATCCCATCCATAAAAAATTCCCCCGATTTCCAAATAAATCCAAGGCCCACTTTTGAGCTCGAAGCTGTACATTAGTCAGACTCATTTGCCTGAGAACATGAAAGTCCCTTCCTATTTATCTCCTCATTTGAACTACATAAATAGCTCCCAGCACAAACTCCTCATCCCTCCAACATTATCCCAGCAAATAGCAGCCTTTGAAAAAAGAAAAATTAGTGGTGGGTAATTATTTTTGCGGCAGATACCAAAATGATAATTTCTTAAACAATTACTTTGAAATATTAACAATTGTTCTCTAAATTCCAATTTAATTCCTGATATGAATTATAGTTTGTCAGATCTGGGCTTCGGAAACATTTGTTCCTTGCACAGAACATAAAAAATGCCAGTGTAACCTTTTGCCTCTGCAGCCTCCGAGCAGAGCCAAACGCCTCCGCTCTTGTTTTATCAACACAAATAATTAAAACACAGGAGAATGTTTGGGATTTATACAGTTGTTTTTGGCATCTTATTCATATTTATTTGATCTGTAAGATATCATTTTAATTAAAAGCTCGCTCTCTCTTCCTCCCTCCTCTGCCCAGAGAATAAATTATTTATAATAGCCCTGGCTGCCTCAGACACCGCTTGGAATGTGGGATACTGTGCTGGGATCCCACTGGAGTGCGAGGCACTGTCCTGGGCGCAGCCCTGCCTGCCTCAGCAAGGGGAAAATGCCTGCAGTGATGGCCGGATCCTCCCGGACCCGGGAGCACGGGAGAGCCCTTTGGCACGGGCTCCCCGCTAGAAATAAAAAGGTGTTTTCTCCTGAGTGAGGGTTAAGTTTGTTTAAAAGCCTCTCCCTGCTGCCGTGGATTGGGGCAGGGGTTGGGATTATCCCATCAGCAGAGGCAGGCCGGGAGGATCCCTGGGATCACACAAGACCCCGGCCGGCAGCTGGGAAGTCTCCTGCGGAAGCGCAGTTACTACAAAGACCTTTTCATCTCATTTTTCTCTTGCCTGCCTTTGCTCCCCACAGCCCAACCTTTACTCACTCCTTTTCTCTTCAGTCAGCTTCAGATGCAGCTCAGAGCAGTGGGTTAAAATAAAAAAATAAAAAGATTTTTTTTTTCTTATTGCTTTTGAAGTCTGAGGGTTAAATCTAAAGAAGGAGCCTTCCCACTGAACACAACACTTATCAAAGCCATCCTGAAGCCTCTGGAGTTTAGCTGGAGCTTCCCAGGCAAGCCTGGCTGGCATTTGCACTGGATAAAGAGCCAGGATCCTCTTTGCAAGCCCAGTATTTGGAGGTAACAGGGCCCTGCAGCTTGCAGAGCAGAGCCTTCAGCACATCCCGAGGGCCACAGGCCACAGCTTTCCTGGGCAGCATCACCCTGCTGCTAAACGGGCTTCTCTGGGACTTTTCATAGTGAAAACTCAGCTCCCAGTGGTTGTGTTTAAGTTCAATTGTCCTTGATTAGTGCTGGGATTGATGAGGAGCTGCAGGTAAGGGTTTGGCCTGGACTCCATCCCTTCCTTCCCCACTGGCTGCTCCCACAGCAGCTCCACGGCCACTTCCCGCCCTGGGCTCCCTCCGGAAGGATTCTGATTTCCATAAATGAGGCCAAAATTCCCCCCTGGTACAGGTCATCTAATTAAATCCCAGCACCTCGAATTATTTATGATCCTTTACAGCTATGCAAATTGAGCACTTGGAGCATTTTCAGGAGCATTTCTCAGCAGAGCCCAACCCAAGCTGAGGGTTTAAAGCAGGGCTTGGTTTTATCTAAAATTAGCTCCCCGCCCATTGGTCCAGGGGCTTTTTGCCAAGCTGACCCCGCACTTTGGGAGCTTTTCTGGTTGGATTTTTTCAGCACCAGGAGCTGGAGGTTGAATGGCCCTGGTTTAATGCAGAGGCAGAGGCTGTGGATGCAGCTAGAGGGTTAGCTGGACATGGACACGTTGTTGCTTTGGAGGCTGGGAAGACCATGAGGGGATATTTAGGGTTAAGGGGCATGTGCTGAGCATTTGGGGAGCTTTGCTCACCCCTCAAAGGCAGCATCAGCTGGGGCAAAACTGGTCTTTGGGTTTGGATCCTCACAAGTTCTCTCTGTGGTGCAGACATCTCCTTCCAGAGGGTGATCCCAGTGCAGAGGATAATGGGAGAACAGGGTGCTTAAGGAAAAAAAAATAGGAAAAAAAATACCCCAGCATGGTTAAATGAAAGGGGTGCTGCATTTCAAACCCTGAGCAGTGGGAATGTCCAGTGGCAGGGAGGAATTGGAATGTGCAGTGTCCAGGAGGCTGAGGAGGGATTCCAACATGTCCGTGAGCTTCTGCTGCTTCCCAGCCAAAATCAAAGCCCACTGAAATAAAGAGGGAAAAACCAAATGAAATCCCCCTTGTAGTGGGTCTGAGGGAATTCCTTCAGGAGATACAGCTTGGGGAATGACCAGGGGAGTCACACTGATGGTGCCTCTGCTCCCTACAAGCTCTGGTCAGCCCAGAGAAGTGAAGACCTCTCAGCACCTTCCAGGACCTGAGCTGGCTATAGGGAGGACAGAGAGGGGCTCTTCATCAGGATCTGTAGGGACAGGACAAGAAGCAATGGGTTCAAATAGAAACAGGGAAAATTTAACTTAAATATATGTAAGAAATCCTTCCCAGTGAGGGTGGGGAGGCCCTGGCTCAGGTTGCCCTCAGAAGCTGTGGCTGCCCCTGGATCCCTGGAAGTGTTCCAGGCCAGGTTGGACAGGGGGGACATTTCCCCTAGACATGGAATTTCATCAGAGCACCAAGCCCACGTGGGTATTTCTCCAGCTCAGTTTACATTTATTCTGTTAATTTTCCATGTTTCCTGAGTTCACCCAGCTCTCTTTTCCCTTTTTTTCTCTTTCTCACTAGCCCCTGTCTCCAGATATCTCAAAATTTTCTCAAGGAAAGAAGCTGCTTTCCAGCAGGACTAAAATAAACAAGGTCATTGGAAAAGATAAAAAATAATGAGTTCCTTTCCGTAGCACTCCTTGCTCGCCTCTCCCTCGCCCTCCCCCCTTTCATCTCACTCCAGAAAAAAGGAAAATAAATCTTTTCTAATCCCCTCAGAACTCTGCCTCCAGATCTGCCTGCAATGCTCGTCGGAGCCACGCTGGAAATGGCAGCATGGCCTCAGAATACATAAAATCAATTTATTGCCCATTCCCCAAACCTCCCTCTTCCCCCCAGGCCAGGAACATCCCATCCCACCCCTCCAGTCTGGCTCATTCCAGTCTGTGGCCTCCCCTGTGCTCCTTTTCCTGATCTATTTGCTTTTTTCACAAAGTCTGAGAGATTTGGAAATTGATGGGAAGTCTCGGAGCTGGGTTTTAAATAGTTGATTAAAGAGCAGTCAGCAGAGTCGGAGAAAGTAGGAGAGAGCTCTTGGGAAGGAAGATGATTTTGGCCAACCTGTGCTTCCAGCAAAATCAGCCCCACTGGGGTTTGGTCATTTCCCTTCTCCAGAGGCTTAAAATCCCACTGGGTGCTCACCAAAAAAATTCAAAAATCCCGTATTTTTGTCATCAGAAAATAAATTTGTTCCTACACCCATGCAGGGAGGAAGAGGAAGGTCTTAAAAGTTGAACTTCTTTGCTCTGGCACATTTTAAAAAGGAATATTATTCCAGCTAATGTTCTGAAATGACATTTCATTCTGCAATTGAATAAAACATTTCATGGGATCTAAAATTAATCAGGGTGGGAAGGAGAAGGTTTTATTTTGGGAGGAGAAAAAAAAAAAAATCAAAGGGTCTGTACTTTGCACTGATCCAAACCATTCCTCATTTGAATTTTTGGTGGAGGATTGGGCAGCGAGCTGAGAAGGTTTTCATTTGCCCAGCTCTAATTGGAAGCCCTGAACCAGCAAGGGCTTCACATTTGCAAAATGCAAAGCGCGGAGAATCCCAGTGGGAAGACTTTGGTCCTGCTCCTGCCTTCACTCTGTTGGTTTGATTGATGATTTTAGGCCTGAGATGTTGGACATGTGGGTGGGAGGGGGTGAACACATCAAAGAAAGGACGTGGCAACATCTTTTCCTCCTCAGTATGGTGCAGGGGCTCCTCCTTCTCATCAGATTTCCTGAAAAAAATCCAAATATTCCCTGTAATCTCTAATGCCACGTTGTGTTTTACCTACATCATGTATTAGTGTCAGCAACAGAGTTGGGAAACCCCTCTGGAAGGGCTGGTCCAGCTTAACTTAACTCCCCTGAGAAGAGAAGGTGGCTGGAGATCCCCAGCTCTGGATTAAAACTCTCATTGTTGGTCCCAGGAAACAGATTTTAAGTAAAATCATGGAACCATGGAATGGTTTGGGTCAGAAGGGACCTTAAAGCCCATCCAGTGCCACCCTGCCATGGGCAGGGACAACTTCCACTATTCCAGGTTACTCCAAGCCCTGTCCAACCTGGCCTTGGACACTTCTAGGGATCCAGGGGCAGCCACAGCTTCTCTGGGCAACCTGAGCCAGGGCCTCACCACCCTCACAGGGAATAATTCCCACCCAATATCCCATCTGAACAGGGTAAAACGTCACTGGTAGCAGATTTCAGGCTGCAGCAGCTCAGCCCTGATGGGGCAGCCGTGGTGGCCGCAGTGCCAGGGCATTCCTGTGCCAAGGCAGCACATCCAGGTAGCCTCTGTTGTGCCAGCTGGGACACCCACACAGCCAACAGCAAACCCAGGCTTAGATACATCAGCAGCTGGCCCCAGGCTGGGTGGACCAGCTGAGCTGGGACCATTTTGGGCTCATTTTTGATGGCTGGCTATCTCCAAAGGACACCTCTGCCCTGCAGGCCATGTGTCACCCCTCCAGCTGGACGCCAAGACAATCTCGTCCACCAGCTCTGGCCTTGCTCTGGGCTGGGCTGGAGCCCCAAGCTCCTCTAAGCCAGGTCAGACTGCAATGGCCCTTTAGATCCTCCTCATCCTCCCAATCCCCACCTCAAGGCGGGTTTGCAGCCCCAGCCTGCTCTGGGCTGGGGTGAGGCAGGCTGTCCCCTGGTGTGCCAGCTCCTGCCAGCCCAGGGGCTGCCCGTGCCCTCCCTCCTGGCTGGCCTGCACCCAGAACCACAGATGGAGGCCAGAAACCAGGAAACCCAAGGAGCTTTACATGAAAATCGCTCTGAAGAGCACTGCAGAGAGGAGGGGGAGGCAGTGGAGGGGGAGCAGGGAGCAGCTCCGCAGCTGTTGTCTTTCATGTCCTTTAAAGCTCCTGTTATGTCGGTTTTTTTAATTAAAATGTTTTTTAAGAGGCTGCTGGGATTTACTGCTCCTTGTCCTTGGCGGAGGTGAGCGGTGCCAGGAGCAGCCAGGGGCTGCTGCAGGGATGGGGAGGCAGAGCCACGGGGCTGAGCCCCCAGACACGAGTTAGGGGCACAGATCCCTCACATCACAGGGACGGGGAGATCCAAAAAAAACCCAGAATGCCGCTCCAGACCCTGAGACAGGGCAGGAATAACTCCAAATCCCTTTGTTTGACCCTTGTTTTGGGCTCAGTTTTGATGGTTGTTGCTCTCCAGCAGCCCCGTGGCTCAGGCTGCGGCTGTGGGGTGAGCAGTGAGCTCGGGAAAGGGCAGATCCATGGAAAACGAATCCTTTCTCCTGGTAAAACATGCCCTGAAAGCCTCGCCTACAGAGGCACGCCGAGCTTTAATCCCAGCCGGCCAGGATTCTCTGTGTATCTGTGAAATAAATGATCCCCCTGTGCTTAGCCAAAGCAGTTATTAATGTTTTCACACCAGAGGAGACGCGCGCTGCAATCGCAGGACCTGCGAGTGATGAATAATGAACACCTAAAAAAGCCAGAGAAAACATCGGAACCCGTTTGTAGGCCATCAGCGGCGAGAAGGCAGGGCTGGGTTCAACACTTAAAACCACTGTTTGACCCCAAGAAAGCTTCTCCGGGAGAGGGAACCCCGGTCCCAGCCGGGCCGAGTGCCGGTGCTAAGTGGGTAAATGATGGCAGGAGATAAGCTGGGCTCTGCTCCGCGCCAGGGCTTTGCGCAATATCACGGTTCATTATCGAGGGACGCAGACACCCCGGCTGAATCCTAACCTAATGAAAGTCTTATTTTCCAGAGTAACAGTTCATTACTGGACTTGATGTGCCGCCTAAACCCCTAAGGTGGAAAAAGAAGAAAAAGCCCTGTGCGAGTCTGCTGAGCAGGCAGTGAAATCCTGGTGGCTGGGGCATTTGCAGTTCTGCTGCAGCTCTCTCTGGGCAGGGGAGATGCTGCTTGCTGAGTCAAAAGGGGGGTTGAGCCTCTGTGGGGGTTTTTAGGAATCTGTAGGGGGTTTAGGATAGGGATCAGGTCCTCATGCTGTGCCAGCAAAGCTGCCCAGCCTGGTACTCACCCAAGGACAGCAGCCTCTCCTTGCTGGCACAAGAAGAGGTGTCCAAAGGTGACAGATCTGACTGGCAGCTTGGAAGTCTGAGTTCAAACACATTTACAAATGAGACAAGATGAGCTGGGAGAGCTGCTGAGACCCAAAATCCTCACCTGCATCTCCTTATAGGGACCTCAGCTTTACAGGCTGTCCTGAGGGCAATGCCTGGGAGCAGGATGAGGGCTTGGATTGGAATCATGGAACCGTGGAATGGTTTGGGTTGGATGGGACCTTAAAGCCCATCCAGTTCCACCCCATGTCATGGGCAGGGACACTTTCCACTATTCCAGGTTGCTCCAAGCCCCATCCAACCTGGCCTTGGACACTTCTAGGGATCCAGGGGCAGCCACAGCTTCTCTGGGCAACCTGTGCCAGGGCCTCACCACCCTCAGTTTCTCCCCAATATCCCACCTAATCCTGCCCTCTTTCAGCTTAAAGACACTCCCCCTTGTCCTACCAAGGGACCCCTTGTTCCTTTATAGAGGAGACTTTCCAAATCCATGTTTGAAAGCAAGGGGAGGATGAGCTTTCCCTCCCCCTGTGGAGTCAGAGCCCCCCCCAGACCTCAGGACCACCACCACGGACCGTGGTCCATGGACAACCTGCCAGGAGCCTGCAGAGACACGACTGCTCAAACAAAGCTGCTCATCCTCACTTCCAGCAGTAAAAGATGGCAAAAGATTGTCATCTGTGCCTTTTCCCTGCTCATCTGTTCCCAAAGAGAAGGGGAAAATAGCAAGACAGCCAGCTGAGAGCCTCAGCAAGCAGTTGCTGGGATCCCCAACCTGGAGAAGAGGCACCTCCCAGTAAGAGATGCCTTCATCCCAGTGTGGTGGGAACAGAGCCTGGGGCCAGCCCAAAACTGTGGCTGCTTCCATATCCAGCCCAGCTCCAGGCTCTGGGAGCTGCTGTTAATCCAGGGGCTTCAAGAGCTGATGTACCACACATTTGTACTCTCCTCTGAATAAAAAGAAGGGAAAAAATAGGACAGGTAGTTGTGCAAAGCTGCAGTCACAGATCAGGCAGATGGACAGGGCAAGACTTCCCTGTATTCTGTTCCAGGAGAATCTGCCCTCCCTGTTTCCAGCCCACCCATTCCTGGCTCATGAAGCCGTTTGCCTTACATGATTTGAGGGCGTAGCAGACAAAATCCCAGCGGTTTTTGGTAAGACTAAAGCTGTTCCATGGAAAATGTAAGTAAAGCTCCTTCCTCAGCCTGGTCTGCAGTGCAGGACAGAGCAATTCCAGAGGTCTGGGCCTTGCCCTGGAGCCAAGGAGGGCCGTCAAGATGCAATCCTGCTGTCAGGCAGACAGCAGCAGTTCCCTGCTGTTTCCTCACTCCACTTTACAAGCACCACCCATGTCCTCCCAGACCAGCAGCTCTTCCTGCCAGCAAGGGCTGTTGAAAAAATGAAGGCCCACTGTCAGAAATTTGGGAAAATTACAGTTATTTGTGCTTTTTCCAGGAGGGAAGAGGGCTTGTCTCTGTTAACAGCCCCAACTAAAGGTCAGATATTTAGTCCCAAAGGTGCCTGTGCTTTCTCTGTTATGACCAGGATGGAAAAATCTCTTGAGGACTCCTGATCCCATCTGTCGTGGACACCCTTTGGGACAGGAAAAATGGCCTTCTGGAAGGAACCTGCTCCTGCATGGACCAGAGAGAGATAAAAACTGAGCATGCACCTTGTTTAGCCGTGATTGGTGAGGTGAGAGGAATCCCAGCCCATATGTTTGAACATATCAGTTCTTCCTTCTTGACATCCTTCCAATTATGAACAGTGCCTCATCCCAGCTTCCTTCTCCAGGATGTTATTGGACGTGTCCATCACTGCACCAGGAGTCTGGCTGGAAATAAGAAGGAAGGAAGGAAGGAATGATCCTGTGTGAACCAGCAGAGCCTCCAGGTTCTCCCAGCCCTCCCACAGCAGCCTTTGGTCTCTTTTACACCTTTCTCCCCAAAATCAGTTTCTGTAGAGCTGAAATGAAGTGATCTCCTTCTCCAGCCCCTGGAGGTGACAAGGACATCCATGCACATTTACTTTCTGATGTTCCCATTAAACCAGCCCATCCTTCCCAGTCCTATCCAGCTCTAACTGGGATTCTCCATCACGGATGGCAGCACTCCCAGAGGAGCTCAAAAGGGCAAGGAAACAAGAATGGATGCCACGCTGGCTTTCAGTGGACAGGCTGAGGATCATGTGGTGATGGAAGAGGGGGGTGGTTCGCTGCCTTTTAAAGCAGAGCTCAGGGAACAGAGCTCTGGTCCCCCAGCCAAGGCTGGTGGGACCATTTGCTGTCACATCCAACAGCTGCACAGAAGGGACACAGCTCTGACGTGAGTGAAATCCTGCTGGGAATGAGGGCCAGCCCCATCCTGGGGTACTTCCCAAGTGCCAAAGTCCACACAAGGTCCAGAGAGAAATAAAACGCTCAGGATCCAGTAGAGAAGCACCTGCAGGAGCTGCCACCTTCTCAACCTTGTCTCCAGGAGAATGGAAGAGCTGCTCCACACACAGAGCTCAGGGTGCTGCCTGCTGGGTTCTGGCTGCCCAAAGCCCAAATCAAACCCTATAAAAATAAAACCTCAATGTTCTCATCTCCAGCCCAGCCACAGGCCTGAGCGGTGGTTCAAGTGGTTGGCTTCTGCCTCAGTTTCTCCTCATACAGAATGGAATTAACTACATGGAAACACCCCCAGAAATCACATCAGGTTCTTTGAAGAACAGGGAACCTAAAATTGGTGCGTCTATTTATAAGAGTTGCAGGTAATGGAATGCTAATCCCATTCATTAACACTCAGACTCTGCTCATTAGTGTCGTTTTACTCTTCCTTTGCAAGGCCCAGGTTTCTATTTTGCACATAATCTGTTTTATTAAGCAGTTTTTGCATAGCAGAAAAGTTTTCTCTTCCATGCATGTTTTTTTTATAAGTTCCCTCGAATTTAATTAGGCCCCAAATGGTTCAAGGAAGTTTGGGTATGTATCCAAACTTCAGGGAACTCACTTGGAACTCCACCACCAAAGCTTTTAAGTTTTAGTGATCATTGCTCTGTGTTCCACATTCTTCCTCCATATCACCCCATAATTATTCTGTTTTTCAAGATTAGAGCTCTCCTGGGGAAGGGAAGAGCTTTTGTCACATCAAACATCTCCCAGTGGGTGAAACCCCAGCATCAGCCTGGGCGAGGGGCTCTGCCCACCCTTGGGAAACGTCCATTTCCCATCCCTTGGAAAAGGAGAGCAGCTGAGCAGGGCTTCTAAAGTCCTTCCCAGATTCTTTTCTGCACGGAATTATTAAATCTCCTGAGTGATGGATTGTCCCTGTGGGCTCAGTTCTCCTCATGGGATGCTGAGGTTGAGCCCCAGGACTGCACCAGCAGTTGAGCTCTACTCCAGCCAGGAACAAAGCGCTGGAGAAAGGAAAGCACAGCCTGTGGTTTGGTGCCTCCTGCCTGGTGGTCCATACCATCTCAAAGCCATCCGTGGAACACTCAGCCTGGGACCAGCCCCACACCAGACCCCACATCCTCACAGAATCCTGGAACCATTTAGGATCAAAAAAGCCTCTCAGGCCATCGAGTCCAGCTGTTCCCCACCACTGACCCATGTGCCCAAATGCCACATCCACACAGCTTTTAATTCCCTCCAGGGATGGTGTCACCACTCTGGGCAGCTGTGCCAGGGCTGGCCAACACTTTCACTGAAGAAATTTTCCTAAAATCCACCCTGGTGCAACCTAAGCCCATTTCTGACCATCACCTGATCCCAGATCCCATCCCAGCCCCAGACTTTGTGTGGCAATTTTTGCTAGCAGCTTTTGTGAGAGAAAACATCCCAAACAGGAGCAGAGACCCATCTGCAAGGTGTCCCTGCCAGCCAGAACACAGCCCCAGCCCAGGGTCTGCATCTTCACTGGCATTCCCAGTGGTTTTTCCAGGGGTAAAGATCCTTGAGCTCCCTGCTGCTGCAGAGGTGCCACAAGAGGGGCAGCGCCCACTTGGAAGCTGAGTGGTCCCTGCACATGGAGCCCTCCCAGCCTCTGGGATCTGCTCCCTGGCCCTGCAGCCTCTTTTCCTGCTGCCAGGCAGGGTTTGTATTCCCTGCTGCCTCCCCATCTGCTCCCCCTCCCGCTGCTGAAGCCCCCCCAGCCCCCACCACCAGGTAGAGGGTTTTGGGAGCTGCCATTCCTCCTCATTAGCATAACCCAGTTTGCTCCATATTGCTCCAATTTAGGCAGGAATTGCAATTTCATCCAGAGCTTTAAACAAATGGGAAAATGTTCTAAACCACGGGCTGTTATTGAATTAAATATTAACATAAATACAGAGCTGAATGGAGCAGTGGATTATTAATTTTAATATTTAATCCAACGAGAAACCTTATGGCTGTTTTTTTGGGTGGTTTATTTTCTTTAATCCAATTTCCCATCAGCACTAAAATTAAGTTTTCTTAATGAAGGAAGGTGATCAGCAAAGTGTCCTCTCGTGGTCCAGGATTCCAGAGCTGGTGACTGCGAGCATCCAGACAATAAAAAGAGGAAGCAGCAGCAGTAATGATCCCCCTGTGCTGGCATGGGCAGGAATAAAAGGAACATAATTAATATGATGTGCAGCTCTGATGAATACGAGCCAGAGGAGATTAAAGAAAGCAGGTGACCCTTAAGTGTTTATCACTCCTGGAGAAAACAGCACAGATGGCTGACTTTGAGGGAGACAGCTTTAAGTACCAGCTCACCTAAGAGAGAGTTTTGGGGTGATGCCTCCAGCCCAGGTCTGTGCCCTGTCCCCGCGTCACCGTCACACCAAAGGCAGCGGTGGGGACAGCAGAGGAGCTGCTGCAGAGCCAACCCTTCCATGACAGGCCCCTTCCAGCTCCATCTGGCACATCCATCAGCCCTTGAGGGATGCCTGTGAGTGCTCTGGAGGAGGGCACTGGCAAGGAGAGCAGGTCAGCTTTATCCTGGGAAGGGCAGCACGGTGTTTCTGGCCCTGAACTGACTCCAGGTCTGGTTTTCCTCAGCCACCCTGCCGCTCCCCAAAGGGGCTGCAAGGGACAAGGTGGGGCAGGACATGTGGATTTTAGTGATGGTGTTCAGAGTTGGAGGAAGATAGGAATATAAAACCAATCCCATCAGGAAAAAGGTTTGGAAAAGGCATTTTTGAGCAGCTGCTGCTTGTGTAAACCAGTCTGGTGCTTCTTTATTTACACCAGGTGGGGATCAGCTCCAGGAGCCTGGGAGGAGTCTCCCTCCTTCCAGTGGAGCAGCATCCTTCCTTCTGCTTGTATTTCCATCCAGAGCTCAGACACAGTCAGTTCTCTGCCCTGATGACACAGTAAGGGGCAGTGGTGTTTCCACAGGCTGTGGTGGGCAGGAAGAGCCCCTTTCCTGACTCCTGAGCTGTCTCTTGGCCTTCCTTTGGCCTCTTGCACCACTGATGCTCCCCACAGTAACTCTGAGGAGTGGAAGGAGGGAAAGCTCTTGCTCTGTGATAGGAGCTGGGTGGGCATGGAGAGAGAGGGACAGGGACAGGGAGAGGTGGTCAAGGGTGGAGGAGACCAACTAAGAGGGACCAAGCTGGATGTGATGGATGGCAAGGCTTCACTGGGATTTGGGAGCGTTCAAGTGGAAGATCAGACATCCCTGATCACCAGCACCGAACAGCAACAAAGATTTCCTGGCCAAACCTGCCAAAATTATTTTCAGGCAGGTCCATCCAGCTGGGAGGAGGCTGGGGCTGGCAGTGCCTGGGTGGCTCCTTGTGCACACACACCTCACCCTGCCCATTGTCCCCTCCAACTCTGAACGTGCCCTGCAAGAGCAACTTCCCAAAATGCCTTGAGGAGCCCAACAAAGACCTGGATGGCAGCAGAGCAGAGGGAGAAGGCACGAAAAGGGCTGCTGGACAGATTGGGCCAGTGGCTTTAGGATTGCACAACCCCACTGGAATCACAGAATCATCACAGAAGGTCCTAAATTGTAAGGGATCTTAAAGCTCATCCAGTTCCACCCCCTTCCATGGGCAGGGACACCTTCCACCATGCCAGGTTGCTCCAAGTCCCATCCAGCCTGGCCTTGGACACTTCCAGGGATGGGGCAGCCACAGCTTCTCTGGGCACCCTGTGCCAGGGCCTCCCCACCCTCACAAGGAAGGATTTCTTCCCAGTATCCCACCTCACCCTGCCCTCTGGCAGTGGGAAGACATTCCCCTTGTCCTGCCACTCCAGAAGCCCCTCACCAGCTTTCCTGAAGCTCTTCCCACTTGTTCTACGTCCCAAGGGGCAGTGAAATGCCTGGAAAGGCTGCTCAGCCTGTGGTAACCAGACACAGGTGTTTTTTCTGCCCAGGCTGATGCCAAGCAGAGCTGCAAACAGGAGAGGAGACAGCCCAGCCCTGCCAGCACATCCTTATGTTTCATTGTTTAAGCTCTTAAGCTCCTATTTGAATTTGAGCTGTAAAACATTGAACTGATTAAAAAAAAAAAAAAAAAAAAAAAAAAAANAAAAAAAAAAAAGCCTTCAGCCTTGCTTAATCCAGATAGTAGGGCTGGAGGAATGTTTCAGGTAGCTGTGACTTTGCTGAATGGAGGCAGCTTTTCGTATTTCCCAGGGCACAGGGATGGAGACCTGTCCCTTTCCCACAGCAGGAGAGCCAAAGCAGGGTCCTGCCTGGTGTCAGGGCTGGAAAGGCAGCAGGAAATGTTTCTGTGCTGCTGTGTTTGGCTAAAGAGGGGCCTGCAGTGCAATTCCTGGCTGATTTTGGAGACTTCAGATATTCCCTGTCATCACAGAGCCACCAACCCCCCCCTGATCTCCAGCACCTGCCTGTTGGGGGCTGGAGGGAAAAGGAGGCCAGTACAGAGGCAGCAAAGCCTGTCTTGGGAACAGTGACACGGTGATTGCTGATAATCACCCATAATGATGGCCCAGGAGAGCTCTGTGGCCACAGGGAATCCACCGATTGCCAGCCCCTCCTGGGCCCACAGAAAGCAATAAAGAGAAATGTCCTGAAATTCCAAGGCAGGTCACCAAACAGTGTGTCCATCCCTTGGGCACTGGTGCCATCAGTGATGGCATCTCTTGGCCACTGTTGGATCTCACCTTGTGCAGGAAAATAACCCAGACAGGGGCTGCTGAGGCTTTCCTTGGCAAGAGCTCAATTCATTTCCAGAGAATCGTGGAATGGGTTGGGTTGGGTTGGGAGGGACCTTAAAACTCATCCCATTCCACCCCCTGCCTATGGCAGGGTCCACTACTCCAGGTTGTTCCAAGCCCCATCCAGCCTGGCCTTGCACACTTCCAGGGATCCAGGGGCAGCCACAGCTTCTCTGTGCCAGGGCCTCACCTCCCTCAGCCAGGAGTTTCTCCCCAATATCTCATTCTAAACCTACTCTCTGTCAATGGGAAGCCATTCCCCCTCGTCCTGGCACTCCAGACCTTTGGAAATATTCTCTCTCCATATTTCTTGTTAGAACTTTCAAGGACTGGAAGGCCACAATTTGGTCACCCCAAAGCTTCCCCAGGCTGAACAATCCCAACTCTCCCAGCCTTTCCTCCCAGCAGAGCTGCTCCATCCCTCTGATCATCCTGGTGCCTCCTCTGGACTCCCTCCAGCAGCTCCACGTCCTCCCTGTGCTGGGCCCCAGGGCTGGGGCAGCTCTGCAGGTGGGGTCTCACCTGAGTGGGGCAGAGAGGCAGAATCCCAATCCCTTTCCTGCTGCCCACGCTGGGGATCAGCCCAGGGCACAGAGGATTTCTGGGATGGGACCTGTCCAGCTCCCCAGCCTGGCCCAGCCCCTGTGGTTCTGTGCCCTCCTGGCAGAAAAAGGATAAATAATGTGATAAATACGGCAGTCAGGTGGGAAATGGGATCTGTGAAGGGATGTGACTTTGGGGAGGGCAGCTGGAGGGATGAGAGCCAGCACTGCAGCTGCTCACAGCTGGAACAAGCTTGGGAAGAAAAAGGGATCCATGGCAGAATGGACTGGATCTGTGCTGGGCTCGATGGAAAGGGCTCCCAAAGAAAGGTGGGAGCACCTTCCCCACAAAGCCAGGAGGAGTCAGGGCTGGCCTGGGAAGGAACAGGGCCAGGACAATTAAACCTGCCTGATTCCTGAGGCAGGTTATCCCAGATGTGAGATCCCTGCAGATGCAGCCTCTCTGTAGCTGGGCTGGCAGAGCCACCGGGGGCTGAGCTGAATCCCAGCCATCCCAAAGGAATCTGCTGCCTCCCAAGCACTCCTCCTGTTCAGCTGGGGCACCCCAGAGGGACGGAGCTGTGCCTGACTCTGCCTGGCACCTTGGCAGACCCCAGGCAGCTCCGTAGAGCAGAGGGAACCTGCAAAACAAAAGGACACACGAGCAGGTGAGGGATGGTCAGAGGTGCCTTTGCTTTCCAGTGATGATTTATTTGCTTTGTATCTGGTGACAAACACGAATAAAACACGATTTCAGCAGCACTTTTCACTCCCCTTTCTCTGCCAGGCAGAAGAAGGAAAAAAAATAAAGGGTGACAAAAATCCTCCACTTCAGGAGAGGTTTTTCTCTGGGACAGATTTACAGCTGAACATCCCTGGGAGAGGCTTGCAGGGGCCCTCGGGATGCAGCAGAGGGATGAATCTCCTGCCATTCCCTGGAAAAGCTGTGGCTGCTCCCCTCCAGTGTGTGCTGTGGACAAAAATGACCACTGTGGCTGTGTTACACGGGGTTTGCAGGAGCCGTGGTGTGACACAGCACGGGAGGGAACAGGGGCTGAACCACAGGCAGGATGGAGGGACAGCAGGCTGCTCCCCTCAGATATTTGCTTGTTACTTGTCCTCCTCATTTATGTTCACAGAATCATTAAATTGTTTGGGCTGGAAGGGATCTGAAAGCTCATCCAGTCCCACCCCCTGCCTTGGGCAGGGACACCTTCCACGTGGTTGCTCCAAGCCCCATCCAACCTGGCCTTGGACAATTCCAGGGACGGGGCAGCCGCAGCTTCTCTGGGCACCCTGTGCCAGTGCTGAACCCCTCTCTGAGTAAAGAACGTTCCCCTCATTTACATCTAATTTACATTCAGATAAACCTTGAGTCAGGAATTCCTGCTGGGCATGTCTTCTCCGATTTTCTGATGGACTCTCTGCCTGTTGTCCCTGCCTGCGTCTATTCCTTTGTCCTGCTTCCAGCTTTTCCTGCCTCGTTTTGCAGAGACCCGGGGCACAGCAGTGCAGCACTGGGAATCACACACCTGGAAGGGGCTGGAAAATGCTGTGTGCCTGGGAGAGGGCTCAGCCCCGCGGAGGCAGCAGGATGAGCCCTGCAAGTCTCTCCAGAGGGAGCAAATCCCAGGATCCAGGTCGCCTTTGGTAGCAGGGCTGGGAAGAATCCGCACAGCCGGCTCGGCAGCGGCTCCGTGCAGACTCCCTCTGCTCTGGAAAGCTGGGACCAACCATCCCCTTTCCCCGTGCCTCATTTTCCTCCTGTTTCCAGCGATGGGCTTGGAAAACTGAGCGTGGTCCCCAGGGGCTCCCTGTGCACTGCGAGCCCAAGGAGGATTTCCCTCCCGGTACCAGGGAGGTTCCGATATGTTTTTGAACACAATCCCCGAATTCGGAAACTCCAGCCAAAGAGGTTTTCCCCTAAAATGCCCACCCGCTTCCAGGGTACCCCTTTCCCCCTTCTTTTTTCCCCGGCTCCGAGGCTGCAGAGATGCCGCAGACCACGAGAGGACACCCTCCTACCTCCGACTTCCCCGGCGCACCGCGGCTGGGGAAAAATATCCGTAATAACATTACAGGGAGCGACTGGAACACACACGTCGGAGAGGGGAGCGAACGAGAAACAATATGTTTATCCTCCTGCTGTATCCAGCCATTTATTTAGGCAGCAAGCAGCCCTTTAAATACACAAATCGTTGGCAGATTAGGCTGGAATAGGCAGAGCAGGGATTAGGGGGCTGCATTCCCGGCGCCTGCGTGTGCGAGGCTGTGTGCGTGCCTCTGTGTGTGTGTGTGTGTGCGTGTTGGGTGACTTTAAAATGGAATAAACCACATTTAGCAGCTAGGTAGCTATGGAAACATCACCAAAATTGTTCTCCCACCTTTCTGCCGCACTGCTTTCCGCAGCCCTGCCGAATGCTGTCAGGGGAGGGCTGAACATTGTTTCTTATAAATAATAGAATGTAAAGAGCTACAGGAAGAGTCATCGCTTCAGGATCGTGGAGTGGGGATAGTTCAGGGGGAAAATCGTCCAGCAGCTCTAATATTAGTTTCTGATGATTTAGCAATGATAAGGGACTTAATTTTCATCTTTTGTCTGTTTTTTTTTTTTTTTTGCAGTTTACGGAAGGTTGCAGGCTGAGGAGATGCACTGTGGTGTGTGTACCCGTGGGGAGGTGTGTGTGTGTGTGTGTGTGTGTACATAAATATAAGTGTGAAACCCCCTCCAAAAGGGTGAGCGTAAACAGGAATATGCAACAGCAATCCCGGGTTTCCAAAGAGAAGGATTTCACCTGCTCCCCAGCTTTTCCTGCATTCCACAGCCACAAGCAGAGGCAATTCCAGCTCTGCGGATCCGCTCTGCCCCAGCTGGGCTCCCCAGTTTCTCTCCTGACCTATGGATTTGCAGGTAATCCTGCCCATGGCCCTGCTGGAGCGCTGCCAATCTTGTTGAGGTATTTAGAGGCTGAGAAGACTGGTTATATATCACAGCTGATTTTAAAGAGGCTTTAAACCTGGGAATTAAATTCCAGCCCACCGGACTCAACCAGAAAATGTTCAGCTGTTTTCGCTGGGGTCAGAACTTGATCCTTACGATTTTCCAGGGCTGAGGAGGGAGGCTGAGTCCATTTAAGGCTCCTGGGGCTGAAGTTTGTGTTCTGGTGCAGCCCAGGTGCCAGTGTGATGTTCAGTGGCACACTCCTGCTACCCCCGAGCAGGAGGGCTTGGCTGGGAATGGCCAGGACAAGGACAGGGAGCAGTGTGGGGCTTGCTGTCCGACAGTGGCTCTGCTCAGGAGTGCCCTGATGTCCCCTCATTGCTCTACGATTTGGGTGCTGCCACAGGTCCAAAGTGCCAAATGTGGGAGCCAAATTTGAGGTCTCTATCCAGCGGTCCCTTCCGCCATAGCAGGGACCCATCCAGCTCCACATCTGCCTCCTCCAAGCCACTTTATTCCTTTTTTGTTCTCCTTCAGTCTCTCAGATCAAGGTGTCCTGTCCCCTGAGGTCCTGCTGCTAGCACAGGCAGCTGTGCTTTCCTCTCACACCTTTCCTGAGGCAGGGACTCCAGGACTGCTCACAGCACCCACAGGGTGCTCCGGGATGGATCTAGTGGCACCGTGACAGGCTCTGTTTGCTGCTCCTTTCCCCCTTTCCTCTCCTCATGCTGCCCTTGCCTGTCTGACATCCCCAGGAGTGTCCTGTGATGCCTCTCCAGTCTCCTCCCAGAGGGCTGGCAGCTCGTTTGGACCACACAAGTGCAGCTCCTCTTGGTTTTCTCCATGTGCAGTTGCCAACAATTAATCAGTTGGACTCGATGATCCCTGTGGGTCCCTTCCAGCTCAGGATATTCCATGGTTCTACATCATCCCAAGCCCTCATTATGCTCCAAAGCTTCTTTGCAGTCACCTTTTGCTGGCCCTGTCCTGAGCAGTGCCATGTCCTGGGAAATTTTACTTTTCTGCCTGCTCCTCTTCCCACAGTTTTTGTGCACAAGGCAGCAAGAGCCCAGGAGGCCTGGAGGGCTTTGCCTGTAATTCCTGCCTCCAGTGCACAGGGATCGTTGCTTCTCAGACTCCACTGCAGAAGGCTCTTGGCTCACAACTTCACTCCTGGCAACTTCAAAAGCCTTTTTGGTGGGCTCAGAGAAGAGTTCAGTGCCCAAAGTGTTCTGAGCTTGTACAAATCCTGGTTCATGCAGGACCATGAACAATCAACCCTCTCCTTCTCATCTTGACGTGTTCTCACCTGTTTCCCATCCCTCTTTCCCAAGTCTTGCCTTGCCTTCACATTTGGGGTCCAGTCCATTGGCTGAAGCTCCCTAGGGAAGAAAGGCTTGGATTTCACATCCCACCACAGCACAAGGGGGAGGGAGAAGCTCCTCCTACACCTGCCCTGCATCCCTGACCCTCCAGTGGGTGGGGAGGCCCTGGCACAGGGTGTAACCTCTGCCAGCACCGAGGCTGCAGGTAGAAGGTTCCTTGCTTTGGGACTTCCCAGGACCCCAGGAACTCCCTCGGGTGCAGGAATCCCACCAGCCCTCAGCAGAGCTGCTCAGCTTGCAGGGCTCTCCTGCAGGATGCCAATGGAGTTGGATGCTGAAGGACACACTGAGTGTTTTAGGGTCTGAGGCAGGATTTCCCTCTGAATTTTCCTGTCCATGTCCACAAAAATTCAGCTGGAGCCCCACTGGAACACGTGCAGGGGCTTCAGGCCCCCTGGAGGCTGACTGAACATTCTTAGGCAGGATGAGCCATCCTAGGAAGTCCTGGTTTTCTCCTCTGCCCCCAGGAGAAGCCAGACCAGCCAGCTCAGCACAGGAACCAGCCTGAAAAGATGATACCAGGAGAAAACTCCACAGAAATTGCAAACCCTTCCCTCCCAAGCCTAAGGAGCCACTTCCACAGATCACAGTGGGTGCCAGCTACACCCGTGGATGCCTGAAGGTGTCTTCACACCCAGCCACAGGGACAGAAGAGCTGGCAGGGAGCGCCCATTCCCCATCCCCATGCAGCAGCTGGAGAACTTGGCTCCCACCAGGGTTCTTAGCAGGGATGCCTCTGCCAGGGAGGGAGGGCAGCGGGTGAGGAAGCAGCACCTCTGGCAAGATCCAGAGTTAATCCTGCTGATTAGCAATGGCTTTGGGGGCAGCTGTGCTGCTCCAGCCCCTGTCACTGCCCAGCCAGCCTTGGGATGAGGTCCTGCCCTTCCTCAGATATTGGATTTGCCAAATTCTTCCTCCTGCCCAGTCCCATCACAGCCCACTCTGCCCTTCTGGATCCAGGCGCTGGGAGCAGCTCCCTCCCTCTCCAGCCGAACATGGTGTTGCTTTAACAATCAGAAGGATGGAAAAACAAAACCCTTTATTGCCTATTGTTAAACTTTACTGTCTAATGTTTTAATAAACAGTCAAGTTCTTCCTCTGATCATTAAATCTGCAGTAAAGCAGGATGGAAACCGGTTTGTGAGATTCTATCTGCATCACCACCGCACAAATGGGAGGTCCTGGCAGCTGCAGACAGCTACTCCCAGTTCCATGGCTTCCTGCCCACTCTGAGGTCTGGATCTGCCGCGGGTTTGGGAGAGGTGCAGCTCATCCCTCCTCAGGGGAGATGGGCAGAGTGAGACCTCTCCAGGGCCCTCCCCGGGCAATCCACCGAGCTGCACTTCAGTGGAGAGAAGAGAGTGCTGAGATGATGTTTTGCTCACGAGAAGGAGCAGGAATTCCTCCTGGAGAGGAATGGGAACACCAGCTTGAAATGGTTTCAGACGAGCGAGCAGTTGACTCCTAAGTTTTTGACAACTGGAAACATTTCCATGGCAGCAGTTTTCCATGTTCAGTGGTCAGGGGCACGCTTTAAATCTGAAACAATTTCCACTGAGGAACTGGGAAATTCACTGGGTGGGAACTAGACCAGCTACAGATATAGGCTTAAAAACAGAAATAATGAAATCCCCAGGGTTTGGGGTGACAGGGATGGGGAATGCCATCCCACAGGTGGGAGCAAGCCGAGGGTCACCCTGCAGCAGCACCTTCAAAGCTGGGTCACTGCTCAAGTGCCTGGAGAAACTTAATCCCTTTGTTATCTCTGGGATGATCCCTGTTTGCTTGAAAGCATTAACACCCTTTAATCTTTGTTTTTCCAGGAATCCCCAGGCCCCAGCTGTTGGCTGTGTGGACCTGAACATGAGCAGTGCTGGTGGTCCCTCACACTCACTCGGCTCCGAGCAAGATGAACTTACAAACACCTTCCAAAAGTTCTTTACCTCTTTCCCTCTGAAAGAAACAATGCCCGTCCCACCTCCTGTCCCCACAGCAATTTTAACGGCTCACAGTTGCTGCAGCAGCTTTGACTGCCAGCACTGAGGGTTCATCTCCTCGGGGGTGGCTCTGTCGGCAGCAGATCCCAGATTTCCTGCTCACCACCATTTGTGGGCTGCTCCAACCGTTTGTCCAGTCATAAAATTATCAGCACATTATCCCTGGGCAATGACTTGTAATTGTCTCTTTTTATTACTCAATAAACAGTTTGGAAACCAAGCCCCAGAGTGAGAGTAGGAACTCACTCACTACTTACAGTAGTGCAAAGAGAGAGGTGAAGAAACACTGAAAGGTTCCAAAAAAGCCCAGGAAGGAGAGCATTTTGTTAGATTTATTTTAGTAATTAATGGAAAATGTGGTGTGGGACACTTACAGGGGAACGGGGGAAAAGAGTCACAACCTTGAGAAGTCCTGCAGGGGGAAGCTGCTGGAATAAATATCCTTGAGAACAGCTCCAGCAGCTCACAGCCTAGTTTTCCATCCCATGGTCCCAAATGTCAATATTCCCTTGTGAACACACCCGGAGAGCCTCGGGAAAGAAAAATACAGCAGTTAGCTGGCACAGTACAGCTCCAGTCATTGCAGCTCTATTAGAGCCATATATTCCCAGCTGCAGCCATATATTCCCAGGCATTGCTGGGAAAAGGGGCTGTGATGGAGGAAGGAGATCGTTCCAAATGAAAAAGAGATGCAGTTTACAGAGAGCGAGAACTACTCCTAAATCTAAGCCTAATTGAATTATAAATAGCCTGGGTGCTTTCTTCCCATCCACAATCTCGTTAAACTTCCAAATATATGGATATATAATCCCACGTTTTCTAAACATTTCTATTCAACTTTCAGTTCCAGTGTGACGTTTTATACTTCCAAGTTGGCCTATTTTGAGAAGGAAAAAAGTTAGCTGAGTTCCCCCAGTCAAAATGCTTCACTCTGGGTTGAATGAAATGTTGGGAGGGATTTTTTTTCGCCCTTTTTCCAAAGGAATATGTTCCTCACTAGGAACTACCAGAACGGATTTTATTCACTCATTTAAGCCCAGCTGAGCCACGGAAGAGAAAAAAGCCCACCCTCCACCCGATTTGCACAGCAATGATTTCCAACCTGCTTTCCCATTTCAAATTAAGCTATCCAATCTATCCCATGGATTTGGGATATAGGAATTTGAGGGGGAACTAGGGATTGATAAATTGAGTAATGGGTTGTGTCTAAGACAATGGTTTCCTGGGGAAATATCTCCGGCAAAAGAACTGTCCAGAGCGTGCTCTGTCCTGTTGGACATGGATTTCTCCCAATTCCCATTGCTGGAGCTCATTGTCAGCTCTGGAAATGAAAGGAGTGGAGATTTTCTCTTACACACTGGTCTGACAGGCCAATCTCCAGAAGAACTAGGTTTAAATTGGATACTGGAAAGAAATCCTTCCCTGTGAGGGTGGGGAGGCCCTGGCACAGGGTGTCCAGAGCAGCTGTGGCTGCCCCTGGATCCCTGGGAGTGTCCAAGGCCGGGCTGGACAGGGCTTGGAGCAACCTGGGATAGTGGGAGGTGTCCCTGCCCATGGCAGGGGGTGGAATGGGATGGGCTTTAAGGTCCCTCCCAACCCAAACCATCCTGGGATGATTCTATGAACCCACTCCCAGGATGGCTGTGTCACTGGAAGGTCCAGGCAGGATGACACAGCATGAGGTATTTATGGGAATTTTTTTTTTTTTTTTTTTTTTTGAGCTTTCCTGATGCCATCCTACTATTCTGCAACAGTGTTGGGCTGGAGAGGAAAAAGAAAACACCATTTGGATTCCGATTTGCAGTTGTCAGAGCTTTTGCTCCAGGCTGCCTGGAGGCTGTTGGACAACTCTGCGCTCTCACCAGGTTTCCTTGACAATGCCGACAGGATTTTTGTTTCCAGAGCCAGACTGGGAAGCACAGATCCCACAGCAGCCCTGCAAACCACCCTCAGCTGAAGAGTCAGGCCCCAGCACACGGGATGCAGTGGGATCTGTGCGGTACGTGGAGCTCCCACCTTTCCCAAATTTTCCCGGAGTGCTCCGAAATCAGGGCACGAGGCGCTAACGGGGGATTGCCCGCAGCGATCACGGGGTCTGGGAACACTGCGGGATCCCAGGGAGGATCGGCCACGGGCGCACACGGTGACAAAGACACCTCCAAATGAGCAGCCATTCAACTGGGACTGGGAGCTAATTCATCCCAAGGGAAGGCTGGTGGTTTACAGCCTCTTGAAGAGTTCCTGATAGAGCTGAAGGAAGAGTGGCAATTCCTCAGCACACCAACCCCCAGGGTTATTCATTCCCCTCTGGGATGAAAATTAAAGCCTCTTGCAGGAGGGGGACAGGCAGCAGCACAGATGCTCCAGGTTCAAATCCCTGTTGCCTGAGGGAGACAGAAGTTCTTCAAGCCTGGTGACCAGGAATGACACCAGAGATGTCCCAGGGCATCCCCCAGCTTGCTGCCACTCCAGATGGGCACTAAACCCTCAGGGATGCTGCATCACACCTGCAGCTCCTGTTCTGTCACTGGTACCAACCACCACAGCCAGGTGCCTGCATTCCCACCC
Source organism: Sinosuthora webbiana (assembly GCA_013397395.1). NCBI lineage: Eukaryota > Metazoa > Chordata > Aves > Passeriformes > Sylviidae > Sinosuthora > Sinosuthora webbiana. The sequence continues at coordinate 1,113,964 of VXBN01012572.1, forward strand.
AAAAATACCAAATAAAGGGCATTTTAGAAACAGAAAATCCTCCCTCACTCCATTACCATCCATACCCCCTGGATTTGGAAGGCAGCTGTACCACTGGGGACATGCCAGACCCTTGGCTGGCCAATTCCCAAAACCAGAAATATCATAAATAGGTCGATCTTTACTTTTTTCCTTTTCCCAACCTTTCTTTAAATATCCCTGTGAGACCACCAGCCTGAGACACACCTGGGCCCTGCTCACCTCCAGGCACTTCAGTGTGTTTCCACATGGACACCATTCCACTGCCTTTGGGAACAGGAGCCTCCTCTAAGCCTTTTGGAGGCCCGAGGACATAGAAGAGTTGGTCAAAACATCCCCTGAAAAATCAAGGACGTGAGGTTTAGACACAGAGCTTCAATCTGAACAGCTGGTTCTGGGAGGCTTCAGAAAGCCAGAAGTTTGGGATTGGGAAGCAGAGTTATTTCCTCCTGGGAAGCCTGGTGGGTCACACTCCTCTACCAAACCACCAGCCCAGGCAGAGCTGTGCATCCATTTTAATCCATTCCCAAAGGTCCTGCAGGATGGAGAGAGTTTAACCCCCTAAGTCTCCAGGTGAGGGGATCACAGCCCTGCAGAGAGGATGCTCCATACAGGAATCACCACAGGGGCATCCAGCCCCAGGGCTCTGCTTCAGACACAGCACCTGACTCCAAACATGAGCAAAGACAAAACTGAGGCTCAAACAGAGCAGCAAAATAAATCAGTGACAGAATCTCCAAAAGAGACAAATGAAGTTAGAATTTGTCCTTGTTTATTTTAATGTTTGGAATGTTTTCCAGGTGATTTATGCCCCCACTTCAATGTGTTTCTCTCTCTTTGTCTCTCTCTTTCTCTCCTTTCACTTTTTTTCTTCTTTAAAACAGGAAAAAAAAATATTTGGGAGTTAATTGGTTTTCCAGGCTTGGCAGCCAGACACTGTAATTGATCTCCGAAGAGATGGATTTGTCGGTGGGCTGGGCATGAATTTGACAACCAGGCAAGGAAAGGAAGAAATATTTCCCTCTGCACACTGAACAAAAGGGGGGTCACCCTGGCAGAGCCAGTGCCCTGAGGCCAGGGCCCCCCTTCTCCCAGATTCCCAAGTTAAATAGTGCTTGGTGCTTTGGGCCCCTTCCAGGAAGAGGGACAGGAGATTTGAGCTGACTGGGAAAATCCCCTCATTTAGAGCTACATCTCAGATGACATTTTTTGGCTTTTCTTTTATCCCAGATTTTCAAAGGTCCACATGGGAAAATGCCTGTTTGCCTTTAATGTGTGACATGGGACACTTCTTCCCTTTCCATTCTCTCCGTTGTTTTGTCCTGCCTTGGAAGTCTATTATCCCTGGATACCTCAAGCAAGACCCCAGTAACTGCAGCTCCTGCCACCCCACACACCCCCCGTCAGAACTGCTCCTCACCCTAGGCCAGACCTCACCCCAAACCTCACATCTCTCACCTCTACCCTCCCCAAAAGGCTGGTGCCACCCTGAACTCCCTCCCCAAAAGGCTGGTGCCACCCTGAACTCCCGGGAGTTTCCTGTGGGAGCAGAGCTGTTGACACTGTGAGGGAAGAGGAGCCATGAGCTGGGGGGGACAAGGATACCCCCGACTCCCCACATCCACTTTGCCCCACCAAACCAAGTTCCCACTGGTGGGCAGGAGGCTCCTGGGTACCACAACAAACCTGGACCGTGCACAGACTTTCCTTTGTTGGAGCAAAGAAATTCACATTCTGGTCAGGCAAGAGGCCTGATCCTGCTGCTGCAGAGGGAGCTCTCCTGGAGGATGCTGTTCCTGAAGGCACCTCCCTGCTCCCCATTCCCAGCCCGCAGCAGATGGCAAGCAGCCGTTCCCGACAGACGTTCCGGCAGCGCCCGCAGGGAATCCAGCCTCCCACTGATCCCTGCAGGTAAACCCACCTGGGAATTTGGTGCAAAAAAAAGCACAGAGCAACAGATTTCCCAGAGCCAGCCCTGGGGTTTTGTGTTATCTGTCTCCACAGGGGCTGAGCAAGGCATCCCTGGGTATGTGCCCACACTGCAAGCGCTGGTTCCTGGGAAGAGAATCCTCCTCCCGTCACAGAGGGACACCCATCCCTCTATCCCAGAGCTCCCTAAAGATATTGATTGTTTTGGAGGGTGCACATCCCAGGAGAAAACACCCTGCAGAATTCCCCTCTTCAGCATAGGGCTCTTCCAGGCTCCTTTTGCTTTTTGCTGCACATTTATTCCAAACAACTGTCAGAAGATCCACTGACTAAGCTTGGAAGGAGCCAGGAAAAACCAACAGCCTCTCCTAGACAGACCTCCCTTCCCCTCGTGGGCAGCCCAGAGGAGGATATCACATTCCTATACACCTGCCAGCCTGCCCAGGAGATGAGGAATTGCAGTCCTTTTATCCATTAGAGCCCTCTTGGAAAAGCCAAGCTCAAGCCAAACCTACCCCAGTTAAGCTGTGCTGAATGCCCCTACAATGACTGAGGCAGCGATGCTGTGCTGCTGACACCCCCCTGACACCGCCCTGCAGCAGGAAACCCGGGCTTTGCACAAGGCAGAATTAGAGCCTGGAGCTGACTTCCACGGGAAGTTGTCGTGGCCAAGAATCCGTGACATTTCGGAGAGGAAGCGGGAATGTGCGTGGATAACAAGAATAGCCGGAGTTACGCCAGCTAAATACCAACATCTCTGCTGAAAGGGATATTAATATTGCAGGCCACCTCCAGCTAGAGGAGATGATGAGCAGATCTAACACGAGGCAGGTTTGCCTTCTGCTGCGCTTCCCTTTGCAACACCCGCTCCTCCTCGGAGAGGATACGGAGTTATGCAGATCCCATCCAGCTCCTGCAGTTCTTATCTCCCGGTGCTTTTTTTCTAAAGACTCTGTCAAAAATACTAAACAGCCTTATTTTGCCGTTGTTTGCACTGGGCATAAAACTCTGTAATGGGAGATTTCTGGAATTGCAAAGCAGGTTTATGGCAGGAACGCTGCTCCGCGCAGGTGTAAGATATCACTCACTCCCGAGCACCGCAGCTACCACAGCCTGTGACAGGGAAGCAGCTCGCAAATGGTCACGCGAAGGAAAACATCTGTTCGGAGCTAGCAGGTACACAGATCATCTGCAAATTGCACAGCTTGTGCCTGATTTTCCCTGGCTTTGTTTAGCGGCTCGCAGCTCGGCGCCGCGGGAGGCGGCGCAGGCAGAAGGGACCTCCGCGGCGCCGAGCTGGAGCCGGGGAGCGCCAGGCGCAGCATCCCACCGGCCGTGCGCACGGTGTAGGACGGGCTGCAGGCTTTGTTTAACTCAGGACCACTCCAGAAAGCCAGCTCAGGCTTTGCAGCAGGCGTGGTGGCCCTTTCCCAGCAGAGCCAGGTCTCTCCTGCCCCAGGGGTGTCCCATTTTCCCTTCTCGCAGGTTCCTCGGGCACGCAGCGTTGCCTCCACCTCACACACAAAAGATTTCCTGATCCCTGCTAGACCTTTACATCTGCTTTGTGTTATGGGGCTCAGATCAGGAAACGGGAGGACTGTGTTTCCAGCAGACAGGATCTCTGGTTGATCTCCAGCCAGCCCCGGGACTAGAGCGCAGTTCCCAGCTCTGCGTGTCGTGGCTGGAAGGAAGGAGGACAGGATCGTGGAATGATTTGGGTTAAAGAGGTCTTTAAATGCCATCTAGTTTAAGGCCCCTGGCATGAGCAGGGACACCTTGAAGAAGTGATCAGGCTGCTCAGAATCCTCCTGTGCTGCTCAGGATCACCATTCCCTGTGCTCCCAGCTCTGTGAAAGGACTCAGACACTGACTCAGACCACAGTGCCAGCTGTGTCCCAGATCCCTCTGCCTGCTCAGGATTGTTCCAAGGATGTAAGAGGACAATTTTGCCTCGTTCTTCCTTTTTTAAAAAAGTTAACAATTTTGGTATGCTCTTTATTCCTTGAGAAAAGCAAAGGGAACAGGAGAAGGGGACCTGTCCCTGGTAGCATACTTCCACCACCTCCTCCAAACTCCTGCTGCCCCCGGCTCTCCATCAGACACATCAACACCCTTGGCACGGGATTTACCCTGTCAAGAGGAGTTCACCACTCCTGGCACTCAGCAACAAGATTTATTAAGTCCAGAACACGCACCTCAGCAATCAATGGGAATTTCAACTGAGAAAGGGATGAAGCCTTTTAAAATCCCATTCCTCAAACACGGCGCTGTTGCAAGCAGCCCCAATAAACACCTGCCTTGGGTAGGCCAAGAGCTGCTGTACCCTGTCTGGTGACACTGCATGGGATGTCCCGTGCGAGCTTTGTCACCCAAAACTGGGGTCAAGGCTGGTGAGCTCAGCCTGGAACTGCCTCCAAGGCTCATCAGAGTAAAGGTGGCAAGAGGCAGCTGCTGGGAAAACCTGACTTGTTAGTGTAAGAAAATGAAGGGGAAGAGGTGATAAAGTTGTTCTCTTTCCATGTACCGGGAGGTTTAACATGAAGGAAGAGAAAGTGCTGTTCAAGGTGAAAGAACATCAGCAAAAGGTCACAACTCACTCATTGATAAATTCAGGTGGGAAACTAGAAACTAGAATAAGGCTTCTGCCTGTCCAAGGAATTAGGGAATAGACAATGCAATAGGAATATTTTTTCAGCTTTGGAGAGGGACAAGATGTTTCATCAGCTGCAGTAGAAGAGGGCAGGACCCGTTGGCCCTTCCCCAGCCCAGTTCTGATTGTTAAAGCAGCATCACTGCAGCCCTGCAGCCCAAGGATGACAGAGCGAAGGTGTGTGGGAAAGACAGCTGATTTAATTGGAAAAAACCACGGCAAGTTTGAGGTTTGGGTCTGAGACAGAGCAGGAAAGCCAAGGGAAATATAAATCAAAAATCTCCAGTATTGCTCAGGAGGCAGCTGACCAGCCTTCCAGGGGAAGAGAGGGCGAAGCACGAGCAGATGTTCTCTGCTGACAAACCAGCCCTGCCTGTCCTGCAGCAGCCCACACGGAAATCCATATAGAAAATCATTAAACAATTACAACCTCCATTGAAAGGAGATCAGCCTTTGAAGACATTTCCCCAGAAACCTCCGTTCGCAGTTTTCAAATAACCCCCTGCCTCATCAGAATAATTGCCAGGAGTAAATGCTTTGGAGCTCAGCAAACACTCAGCACAAGGAAAGCAAAGAGAAAAGAGCCAAGGCAACCCCGCAGGTTCTGCTCTGTGCAAAGCCATGGCCCTCAAACCAAGCACCCCGTGGAGATGTCGCCAGCATCAACCCTCGCCAGCCCCAGTGGCCTCCAGGGAAATGGGCTGTTCCCAGCAGAGAAAGGGCTTTTTTCACCAAATAATCCCTCTGTGCCAGCTCAGCGCTTTGCCAGAGGAAAGGATTCACCTGAAAAAATCGCCCAGCCAAAAAAAAAAGGAAGTTCTAAAGCACTGGCTGGTTTAACACACAATATTATCGCTCCCCACAGACAGAGGCTTCTCTTATTTTGAAGGTGCTTAAGCACCTGACTTCAGTTAGGCCGAAATACTGCTCAGAAATCTGGCCTTTCATGCAGAACCAAGATAATCTTTGAAGACACAGCAACTCAACCAGCTTTGCTAAATCAATCTCCCTGTTATTTTATTCCGCTCGAAAGAAGTTCCCAGGGATCGCATTTCTACCAGAACTTGTTAACAATTTATAACTATCACCTTAATCATTAAAAACAAACAATGGGAAAGAAAAATAAATCATTCCATTAATCCCTGATGGGGAACCCCAGAAGAGAAAATGAATTCTTTTTCAAGACTGCCAGAATTAGTGTCCAGATCATGTGAAAAGCTGGGGAGCAAACACGGGAGCAGCATGTGAGCTGCTGAGGGTGGCAAGGGGGCTGCATTGCTCCAGAGCTCTTTGCTGTCATTCCCTATGGAATTGGCCACTGTGGTGTGATCCAGCAAGGTGATGGTCAAGGCAGGATGAGCCTTTCCAGCTCTCAGAGTGATTTCTGACCGAGCATGGGCTGGACAGCTCAGCTCAGCAAGGAGAGCCAGGCCCTGCAGGACCACCCTGAGGATCTGGAGCACAGCCTGTCACCCTTGGGCTGCTGGGGACAGCACATCCCCACTGCCTTGGGAGCTCTGACTGCGCTGCCTCAATTAAAATCAGCATCCCTCCCACCCCTCTGTGTCTCTGACAGCCCAGGGGGCTCCTGGGCCCAACCCAAACCCATAAATCTCGGCAGGAAGGCCTGCAGGAAACACGAGGAGCTTTTATTAGCCCAGCTGATAGAGACAGAAACAAGGACACGTCTCAGAGCAGACGCTGCTCTTGTCTCACGAGAACCCAAGCCCACACATTTGTCAAGTTGGGGCGACATTTTGGAGGCACTTTTTTTCCCCAGCATTTGGGCTAAAATAAAGGTATTAACTACCCTGCAAAAGCCATAGTTCACCACACTTACACCCCCTGTGTTAAATGCAGAATAAAAAGCGTGGGGGCAGCAGGGGGAAGGATCTTTCAATGGGAAGGCAGTGGAAGGCCTGGGCAGAGGATCCCCACCTCAATCCCAGCCCAAGGGAATGCCAACACTCCCTTCGTGCCTGGCCTGTCATTGAGTGGTTGAAGGTGATAACGGGAATGGATGAATGGAGGGAGAAAACACAGGTGGAGATATCTGCATCCATTGCACTCTGCTGGATGTGGGGAATGCATGAATGGAGGGAGAAAACACAGGTGGAGATATCTGCATCCATTGCACTCTGCTGGATGTAGGGAGTGGATGAATGGAGGCAGAAAACACGTGTGACAACTGCATGCTTTGCACACTGCTGGATTCAGGTCCAGTTTGGCGAGGCTTGGACAATTCAGGACCTCTTCGGAGCGTTTTGCTGGCGGCTGAGCGGGCTGGTCCCAACAGAGGGCACTGACACACTGACCACGGAGCAGCCTTCCCCTGCGCCGCCGCCCGTCCCTCCCGAGCCCGGGTGACCTCCCCGCTATCGAGCGCTCCATCGCGGCGCGGGCAGGGGCCGCGCCCAGCCCGGATCCGCGGGGCGGCACCTCCGCGGGGCCAGCACGGGAAACGAGCATCCCCAGCGCTCTGCGAAGCCGCTTCCATCGCTTCCACGATGGTGGAAAAAGCTGGGAGGGGGGGGTGGGAAACGGGGGCCCTCACTTTTTCAGGCTGTTAACTGTAATTAGCCTGGTTTCTGCGATGTAATTATCCCGCAATCTCAAAGCAAACACCCTGGAGGAAATTGCACAGTTAAAGACAGCGCGGCATTAAAAATAAATTATGAGAGTCCTGCTCGCTGTTCCTGCGGATCTGTCAGCGTTTTCCCTCAAAAAAGCCCCGGCTTGGGGGAGCTGGAATCACCCAGCTGTGACTCTCCCTGCCAAACTGTCTGCCTAGACTGAGGACACGTCAGAATTCCAAGCACCCCCCTTTGCCAGCTCGGGAGACGTTTGTCACAGCCCAATTACAGCATGGCTGCACTCTGGGGGAGGGGAGCCTGTTTTGTTTGGGGTTTTTTCCCAGAGGAATTAAATTCTGCCGGCTATTTAATACAGCGCACGAACAAAGCGTGCGAGGTGTTTGGAAACAAGTCAGCTCCTTACGGATCACAATATTCCTGCCTCTGGCAGGGGGAGCCTCCTCTGCACTGCCCTTTTTGTTGCTGCCTGAGCGATTCCCATCGGCAGGACTGCGCTTTGTCCCGAATTTCTGTCCCAGGAGGTGCAGGAAGCCAAGCAGTTCAAGAGTTGGAGGCTCATGGCTCATCCTTTGCTTAGCACCCAGCTCCACGGCCACTGCTCTGAGCTGCGTGGCTGAATCATGGGGAAAGGAAGGAAGGAAGGGAGGGAGAACTGGGAAGCAGGTCGCAGCGCCTCACACAGCTCTGTAGAATATGATGAGGCCACCAGAGAAGACTCAAAGTTTTCTGTGGGTTTGTTTTTAATTTTGGAGTGTCTTTTCCACTCTCCCTCTAAGACAGCACCAGCCCAGCCTCAGCCATACACTTAAAGCCACCAGAAGACTTCCCAATGTCATCCCAAAGTCCTTCCCTCGTGGCACTCCTCTCCCGTGGCAAGTCCCTTCACGTGAAGGAAACTTCAGATGACAAGAGGGTGTCCCTAAGGGAGGATGTGCTGCTGTGTCACACCCCAGGAAGGAAGCAGTAAAGCAGTACCTCAATGACTGCAAAAGCTGTAGGAGACATTCAAACACCTTCTGAACATCTGCAGAGAGCTGGGGTGTGGTGCCATCTCCAAACTTTCATGTTCATCACCACACACTGCCTGGTTCATTCTGCCACAGCTGCGGGACCCCAGGAATGTTCTGAGCCCCTGGGAAGACACTTTCTCTACAAGAGGTGACCCAGAAATGACCAGCACCGTGCTTCGGACCAGAAAAACAGCTCCCTTCAGGAGTCCTGCAAATGGGCTTCTCCAGAGCAGACCCCTGCCCTGGGCCGTGGGTAATCAGTGGGTGCTCCTGGAGGACAGACCCAACCCCCAGCAGCACCAAGCCCCCCTGAGTTAAACCCCTAATTCCGCCTAAAGAATGAATCAATCCCAGTGACTCTGCTCTCCACGGATCCAGTCACTCGCAGGATGCAGAGAACACGTCTGGAGAGCCCATTAAAAGCCACTCGACTGGAAAATAGTTTCTGGCCTAATTCTAGCGCTGGGGTCTTGGTCGGGGGGAGAAATCTGACAGCGAGAGCGTGTCTGCGGGGAGGACGAGGCAGAGCTGTTAACTACTTCACCAATCTAATGGATAGCACTCTCCAACAGTAATTAATAATTAATATTCGTAGCCTGCTTAAATCTGTTGACTCTGTAAACCACAGCCTCTCACTTGAAGGCCTCTCATCATGCTGAGACAAACTGGAGAACAACCCCCACGGAGAGAGTCAGCATAAACAAGAGCAGCAGCAACTCCCTGTACCCAGGCCCAGCCTCATCCCTCTCCTTATCTTTATCTTGTTGAGTTCAGCATCCCTCCTTAGCAGTGTCTGTCCTGGGTGGGCACGGGACACTGAAGTCACCAAGTCCAGCCTCCTTCAGAGGGTCTGCTCAGGCTTTCCTGGGCTCTGGGCCCTGTCTTGCCTGCCAGGGGACATTCAGGACAGCAGTGAAGGGTCTCCAAATGCAGACAAAAATCCCCAGTGGTCTTGTCTCCCCTTTTGAGCACTGGGGGTTGATTTGAAGGGTAATAAATTCAACTAATATCCCAAACTTGAGTCTGGTTTGCCCACGATGGCAGCTGGTGAGTGATCTCTCCCTGTCCTTATCTCAACCCGCAAGCTTTTCATGTTTTCTCTCAGGAGGGCAGTGATCGTGGCTTTGGGAGCAGCCTGCTGTCCAGACAGGGGCACAAGTTCACCCCACTGCAGTCCAAGATAAATCTGACAATCTATAGAAGGATTTATTGAATTCAGGAGTTGGACTCCTTGCACTAAAGGTCAATTTGAGTTTTCTGGAGGCTGAAGTGCATCACCAGAGCACTGCAGTTTGCTGCCTTCCCTCCAACCAGTCCTCCTTCCTATGGATCCACTGCAGGTATTACTCACAGCTTCCCTCTTCTCCCCACCTCTCATTGTCACCACCCTAACCAGAGTTTCAGCCACCAGGAGATCGCTGATGTCCTGGCCCTGTGGGATTGGGCTGTGGGAGTTAATGGCACCCAGGGAGCCGAAATCCAGTTGGGAGGTGTCAGAACCCACGGTGGGTCACACACAAAGGGGTGGGACAGGTTTGCTGGATGGCAACCACAGCTCCCGAGGACAGCGTCACAAACCTGAAGAACTTGAAGGGCTGGACCAAGAATTTGTGGATCTGGCCTGTGGGATCACCCAAACCAACCTAATTTTGTGTCTGTAGCATCAGCTCCAGGGACAATGTGACTTCCACAGAATTCACCCTTACTTTTGACTTTGCTCAAAACTGAAAGACAACACTTAATAATTTTTAATCTCACGTTTTGGGATAATTGGATATATGCAGATGACTTTTTTTTGTGGCTGATTTGGGTCATGCATTCTGTGTGTCCGTTACTCCTCCTGCTGTATTCCAAGTTTGGGAGAACACAAGAAATTCCTTTTTCCTGATAAAGAACATTATTCCATCATCTGCATTACAAATTGTCTTTTATCATGGCTGTGATTTAATCTGATAATAAACTTCTAAGACTCAGGCAATAGTTTCACTCACCAAGTCACATTTGATACTTTATTTCCCATGGAAACTTGAAATTCTATTCAGTTCCTTTAATCAGTATTCAACAAATACAATCCCATTGAAATTTGTTTTTCTTTCCAAAGGGTAATGGAAAAAGGCCTCCTCGCTAGCATTCAGATGTGAGCACACCTAAAAATACCTAATATCAGGAAACAATTATACTTCTTCACTTGAATTAATAATTTGCATTTAGAAAGGAGGAAAATCTGCCCATAAATAATTTTTCCCCAGCTTCCTATAAAAAACAAGGACAACCAATGTGAATCTGTAGTTAAAAGTACCAAGAACGTGGTTGTCCTGCAAAGGTGTAAACTGCTTTTAAGTGTGAGAAAATTAAAACTGAGAAGCCAGACCTTGGGAGAATGGGACAGTTTTTGCAGTGCAGTGCAAAACCCCAATATTTTGGGGAAAAAAACCCAAACAAGCCTTTTTTCTGGTTTGTGTACATTCTTTTATATTCCAAGCCAGTAAGTCCTTCCCTCTGGAATCTCCTAGGGAGCCCAAGAGTTCTGGTTTCCCCAAGGTTTCCAAAACCAGAAGGAAAACAGGAAAATAAAGAAATGCTTTTCTCTTATTTCCTTTTTCTTTTTGTTTGGGTTTGAATGAAACCTAATACTCAGCTTAAGTAAAATTCTGTATTTGGTCCTGAGTCTGTCAAGACTTCCAGGTCTTCACTTCTGGTGAGATTTCCAGAGAAATGGATGTGGGTTTTGAAATAGGAAGTTCAACATTTTCCTAGGAAAACTAATAGAGGGCATTGAGGTAAAGCAGGATTTTTGTGGGAGCACAATCTCCCTCCCACATCCCACCCCTGAAATAAGGGAAATCTGAATGAATTTCCAAAGGTTTCAGCATTGCCAAATGTTGAGAGGGAAGGCACATCAAAAACATTTTCATGGAAAAACATACCCTACCTATCTGTCTTTTGTTTATCTAGGGAAACCTGGTGGTTCCAGAATTTCTGTTGGGGCTTCCAGCTGCTGCTGAGGTAGGCACCACCGTGCAGGGAATGGGAGAGACCCAGTGGATCCAGAATTTCTGCCACCTGGTTCCCACCAGGGCTTCTCATCACTGGACTCCCAGTAGCTGAGGGCTGCCAGATGAATTCCAGCCTTTCCTCTTCACCCACAGATCCCCATCATCAGAGCAGAAGCACCTCTTCGGGTCCAAACCAGATGGATTGAAGGGAGAGGTCTCGGACTGTGCTGCCAGGAACAGAGCTAAGACACCCCAAGCACACAGGGAAATGGTGTTTTTCCTCTAATTACTACTGATGTTCCATGAGCAGCATCCCTGATCACGACATGCTGATCCTGACACCAGCATCCCTCCACCAGCTCTCCCTGTTATCTCTGTTCCCCCTTCTCCCCCTCAGGTTCGACCTTAATATCCCAACAATATCTGCTGTAGGAAAGATGGAGAATGGGAGGTTGGAGACCACAAAAGCAGCCCCAGCAGCCCCGGACATTCTGCTAATGACTGGAATAATGATGGCATTCCTGTTAGGAACTGTGGAGATGATGTGACAAACATCACTCACAATTATTGTAGAACGTGCGGAAGGCAATTTGGAATAATAAATGTTTTGAATGTAGAGAGAGAACAAAAGAGCCCCTTGGTAGCTGGATCTCTCCTCCTGGGGTGTTCCAGAGGCCTCCTGGGTTGTTGCAGTGTCTGGAGCAACATCTCAGGTGGTGATGCTCGAGTTGAACCATCCCCAGTCCCTCCCTCCATGTGCTGGAGCCTCTGCTTGCAAGGATCCTGCAGGAATTCTGGCCAAAACAAAAGAACACAGGGCACCCCAGGCTCCCAAGAAGGGAAGGAAGAAGTTCATGCTGATGGAATCATTATGGTTGGAAAAGACCCCCAAGATCACCAGTGTTCCTTCGTTCGACCCCAGAAATTGGGGACCCAAGGGCTGTGTTGGGTGTGGTCTTCCCCCCACCCTGCGCAGGTGTGTCTTGGGTTGCAATATATAACCAAAAGCATGTATTCCATTCCCAGTCTGCTGGAACCAGGTGAAGAGGTGTTTTGTCTTTTAACTCCAGGGGAGGGAAGGGGGCAGGTGTCTTCTGTTAATGGGCAGCTGTTAAAACCAGCTGGGGCAGTGTTCTTATCTCTGCCACCACCCATCCTCCCTCCAGGGGATATCTGCTGTTCATGGGGCATCGAGGCTCACTGCAGGGCTGATACAATTCCATCATCCCACTGGGAGATGCTCCACCCAGGGGGAGGAGCCCAGCATTCCTGCCTGGATAAAACCTGGGATTCAGAACACCAGCACAGCCTGTTTGCACTGGATTCCCAGAGGGAGACCAGACCCATCTCAGCACCACTGGACCCTTCTACAGGATCATCTCTGCTCCAACAGAACCACATCTGTCACTCCAGGAGGACTTGCCTGGGCTGCTCCCAACACCCTGACCAACAGGTGTCACATCATTTTCTGACTCTCTTAGGATTTCTAGGATTTTTGTTTGTTTGTTTGCTTGCTTGGGTTTTTTTTTTTTTTTATACTACTACATTTGTATTTTTAATATTCCTAGCAAAGAACTGTTATTCCTATTCCCATATCTTTGCCTGAAAGCCCCTTAATTGCAAAATTATAATAATTTGGAGGGAGGGGGGTTTACGTTCTCCACTCCAAGGGAAGTTCTGGCTTTTTCCCTGGCAGATACCTGTCTTCCAAACCAAGACAAGGTGCCATGCCACTATCCCAGCAGGATGCACCTCTCTGCCTGGCCGTGTGTCCAGCTCCCACATTCCACAGGCCAGGGTGCTCGTGGTGCTGGAATTGGGCTGGATCCCCACGTGCACAGGGAACACCTTCGCTCTTCCCTACATCAGCATCTGAGGGGTAACGTAACGTGAGCCATGGGCAGCAGCAGGAGATGGGAGGCTGGGAAAGACATCAAAGGGAGGAGGAGGAGGGGTCCAGAGGATGAGCAAAGGGGTTGAGGAAAGCCAAGGAAAAGAAGAGGGTGCCTGGGAGGCTCTCATTTGAAAGCCGAAGGCTCCCTGCCAAAGCAAACAGTTGGACATGGAGGGCTCTCCATGGCTCTGGTTCACTTGGACCATCTGGCATTTATTGAAATTGCCTCCCTTTGTGTTTGCTCCGATGAAGTGGGTTTGTACTCCTGCTTTCTCTCCCTCCTTCCTCCTCTCCCAGGCCAACACGTGGCTTCCGTCCCGCCTTTCATCTCGCACGTCCTCGCAACAGCTATTGAACAAAGAGCCCCACAGCGGGGAATGAATCCCAGGAGGAATCAGGGATGGGGAGAAAATGCCTGCACATGGACAGCCCCATGCATGGCCCTGCTACCCCTTGTCTTACACACTTCCACTGCTTCCCTTGGCCCTCAGTCTGGGAAGGCAACAGACTGAGAGGAAAGATGGAAAGAGAAATCAGAGCAGAAGTTAAACGGGAGAACAGAAAAGCGGGGAGAAAAAAATCCTTCCAAAAGGTGCAATTGCAAAGTGATGACAGGCTGGTGGAAGGGAATTAGCAGAGAGGAGGGCTCTGTTCACCTCCTCCCCTCCCTGCTCTGCTGTGTGATCAGAAAGAAGCCAAAAGAGCTGTTTTGTTGGGAACTTTGGCATCCGCCGTTCTCCCGCAACGAGGGCGAGAGACTGAAATAATCAACATTTTCTGCAGCACAGAGATGCAAACACTCAAATTCACATCTCAACTGACAGTTTCAGTCAAAATACATCCCCCTGACGCTCTTCAGTTAGAAAAGATTCACAGACTCGTTTCACGGCAGAGCCTGCAGTCCCAGGCCACGTTACACAGCCATGCTGCCAGAGTTTGGATTTCCTGTAAGTCAGCAAGAAGCCTCTGAGGCTCGGGATGCACTTCCAAGCCTCTTGCATGAAGGAGCTTTTCCAGTGGTTTTTCAGGAAGCCTGTCCCAGTGGAAAAGGCAAAAAAAAAAAAA